>VYZP01032331.1:0-121167 GCA_013400635.1 Hypocryptadius cinnamomeus
TTAAACCAAATTAAAGTCTACACCTCCCTCGGTTTGCCTTACTGAAGTCATCATCTTATTTACATGATCAATTTTCTCTGTGATCTCTGTTCCATTCTTTCTAATATTTTAGAGGTACAGAACAGCATATTAAAAGGAATATATAATTGTTGCACTACAGCAATATCTGGGAAGGATATTAGTCCATCCATTACTTCAATAAAAAAATTATTAAATCATAAATTATAATTCTTCACACATTATATTATAATAAATGTTATAATTATGTCAAATTATATTAAAATCTGAATTTTAACCCCTTGTCATTCTTTCAAGCTATATCCCCTGTGCTGGTTTAGAGCTTCAGGATAGAAAAAGCTTGACTTCAGAAGGAAAAAAGATAATTGCAAAAATGTATCCCAAGAATTGGCTATGAGAGGAGGTAGAAATTTTCATTTTACCAAGTAAAGAAGTCTGATAGCTCTTTTTTTATTGCTCTGCCATATGTCTTTCACCCACAGTATGTATCTAGCCACCATGCACGAATGTGTTCCTTACAACTGCTGGGATTTTAGGGGTTTTTTTAGTATTATGTATATTTAGAATTTTTCTTTAGATATTTTATATATAAAAATATTACATATATGCATATAGCTATTTTCTTTATATAGTATGTTTATATTTTATTATATTGCTATATATTATATTGGTATTTATTTTCATTATGTACTTAATAAATGTATGTTTTTATAAATTTTATTAAAGATGTGTATTTATATGCTTTGTTTGTTTAGTACATTGCATTTTCTGCAGAATGGAAGAAATCTGATTTTGGGGATTAGAAAGATCCCCTTTCTACTCTGTCCTGGGGATTTCTGCAATTTCAAATGTATTCCACACTGCTAGAAAATGAGAAAGAACACAACTCAAGCAAGGTTCACATTTCACTTGAGTATGGCATGAGGTAGTAAACGAGTTCACTGTTGTCTGGATGGATTTGATCTCCATCATTTTAATGTAAACTTCACAGATCTATCAGAATTGACTTGACCTGCAGGAGGAACACATAGTGAATTTACACTCTAGTTTGTGAAAAAACTGATTCTAAGAATGAGAAATATTAATTACATTCTACAGATGTTGAATTAAAGAAAGTAAACCCTGCATTTTCCAAATACTCGGTGTATGGTTTTCCATTGATTTAGTGTTATTCCATGCATAAATTATTCTAACATTTTTTAAGGTGTGACATTATTATTCATATAAATCAAAACTATTTTCTGTCAATGGTCATTCAGCCAGTTTCTGTTTTGCCTGAGCAAAACTTACCAAAGTGGAAATGCAATGCTCTTCTGCAACTAAAATTGAGCTTAATCCTCTCTCTTTGTTGGAATGTTTAGAGGACACCCTGACTTCACAGAACTGCAGCTCAGGCTAAATCCCTAATTTTATTGTCCTCCCTGTTCCCCAAAATCCTCAATCAAAACCTACTGAAATTATTAACAAAAGAGGCAAGAAAACCTTCTGGTTGCAACAGGTTTTTGAACAAATGATGAGTTCACTGTGAAAATCATAACTGAAAAAAGATTTGATTAAGTCTACAATAATATCAAAAGTGCATTCCAATAAAAGCTTAGCCAAAATGTAGAGCTTGATAAAAGGGATCTGGTGGAAAGCAAGACCAAGAAGCAATGGAAACTAAGAATAAAAGTAAGAGAGATGGTTATTTTGTCTGTCCTTCTATGATTTTCCCCAGAGGTTGCTGAGAGCAGGAGGAGATTATCACAGTTGTATAACTTTAGTGATTTGTTCCCAAGGCTCAGTTCTCCTCTCTCAGAAACCCTATAAAATTCTGAATCTCAGGTCTTTATTAAAGAATAACACAAAGCCTGAAAAGAAATAAAAGCCAAGAAGATCCTTTTTTTTTTTCCCTTTCAGTGGGATTTTATTTTCTTCACTTCTTGATTTGTTAATTGATTCCCTGTGAAACTTTATGAGCTGTGCAATTTCTTCTTAAAGACTTGAGCCAACAGAAGCTTGGATTGGATTCTTCCTCCTTCTGTCATTTTCTGCCTGATTATTCTTACTTCAGCTGGCCTGTTTTCCCCACTGAGTGATGTGTGAGGCAGGGCTGTTTGACTGCAGAAGCAATGATACCAAAATTACAGGTTACTCTCTCTTTTATATTCTATTTCCCTCCCCAGGGTAAGCTGTATCATTTATCTGTTATTCAGCTGTGTGCACTGACTACATGGATAGTTGTAAATAATAGTAAGAGACACAACAGGCAGGATACGTTCATTAAACTTTGTCTGGTTTTGTGGTCTTTAAAGTTTTCCCACTTTGCAGCTGGGAATTGCCACTTGGAGAACATGCAGTCTGCCTCCTCCTCGTAGCTGAATGCTGATTAAGAAATTATTTCAAAGATCAGCCACCTTTGAAAAGTTATAAATTACGTAAAAGGCTTGAACTCGTTATGAGGATGAAAGAGGGTACATCCTGCATATGTAAACTAAACTGATGAATCACAATCTGAATTTCTATTTGCATACACTTTAAAATCTTTGAATTCAGTTTGCATGAGCTGGGATTCAATCCATAAATTTATTGCTTGGAAGTGATTTAAGTTAGAAGGGTGCTATTAGGTGTAGGGGAACAAATCAGTGAGGTAATGAATTCTTTCTGTCAAATAATGACTGATTTCAGCTCCCACTGAAGGAAATATATTTTTTGTCTGTAATCCTCATCATGCAACAGCTGTGTTTTAATTTTCACAGGATGCTCACAGAAAATCAAGTAATCATTTCAGATATGTACACATTGGAATGTAAATACTCTGCTGTTTTGTTCCTCTTCTTATTTATGCAATTAGAGGATCAGGCTGACTAACAAGTTTTGACAGAGAATTACACACATTCTTTTTCTGTATAAACCTACAGTCCTAAACAAATATTCTGGTGACCATTTTAGCAGACTCTTAAACAATAAGAATTTGTAAATGCATTCTTAGGTATGTCCTTTATTCCCTCATGTGTTCATCCTTGGAAATTGGTATGGATTATTTGGATCAAAATAAGAATATAAAGCAGGTATTTTATAACCAACATTTCATTTAATCCTTAATGGTGGAAGATACAACCTAAACTGCAGCTACAGAGAACTTAAGAATTAAAACCAAAACTTTTAGATGAAACACAGGGCTAAACTATAAGAAATTAAAGTAGTGAATAGATGTAAAGTACGCCCTCAGAAGACAGCGAGCTTTACCTATTAATTTAGAAAATTAGTATTTTAGGGGAATGGTTTGGGACTTTTGTTTTCCTGGATTTTATTGGTGTGGACATGCCCACTGTCAGATGATGTCTTGCAAGTCCTGACATTAGAATTTAAATCACAATTTCAGCAATCAGAGTAGTAAAACAATGAGGTAATGCATGCACATTTTGAACAAACTGTTTCAAAAAGACTGTGATCTAATTAATATTAGAGTCATTGAATCCCAGAATGGTCTGGGACAGAAGGGACCTTAAAGCCCACCCAGTGCCACCCCTGCCACGGGCAGGGACACTTTCCACTAGCCCAGATTGCTCCAAGCCCCATCCATCCTGGCCTTGGACACTGCCAGGGATCCAGGGGCAGCCACAGCTTCTCTGGGCACCCTGTGCCAGGGCTTCACTGTATTAAAGAGGAAAAGTTATGTTGAACCCTTTGCTAAGTCAGACTTTCCTCAAAACTCAGGAATGTCAAGCACATAATGAATTACAACTGTTAATTTTCCTGTGGAATGTTTTATGCAGCAAAAGTTCCCAAGAACATCTGTGCCTTAAGAAGTTTGAAGAAATTAATAATATTAGATCAGCACCTCTAAATCATTTGCAATCTAAGGACTGAAGTGTAGCCTACGGCAAAGTCATGGACCATTAATATGTTGTCAGAGATGTTTAATTATTCATTAGTCATTAACTCACCAATTGTTCTATCAAAACACTAAGTTTTTCATGTAAATGCTGAAATTTCTTTTTGTTTCCTTGTTGTTAGGTGTATTTGGAAATGTAATGAGTTTTTAATATTTGTGTCTGAAGATATTCTCAAGCAAAAGAAAGTATATTACATTGTTTAAACCTGCTAAAGCAGTAATGTTTTTATTTTTCTGGTAGTTCCTTGAGTGATGATCTCAACATTTTTTCCAGCAGAATAGTCTTTACAGTCCACTACAGTAGAAACAGGAGTACCCCTATCATTATATTTTATTGTAGTTATCACAGAAAATTGTGTTTATTTTCTTTACTCACATCTCCTGTCATATTCAGTACGCTCATTTAGAATGTGACCAGTCTCCTGTCAGGTCTTTTTTATTTTGTCCCCAGAAATGTCCCCAAACTGATAATCTTTTCAACTTTTCTGGTGTAATTGCTGTTGTTTTTTCCTACAGAGAACCATTGATCTAGGTGATATTTTTCTATTGTCTTGTACAGTTTAATGGATTCAGTCTTTTTTCTCATGTTCTACTTTTCATGAATTCAGGTTTGTTTTTCTTTATTATGTACTATAACTTGTTCCATAAACTTCCCTCATAGTTACACTATCTTCCATGACATATTTATTGGGTTTTTCCACTGTTCACCTACTTTGTCATAATTTTAATCCTAGAATTTGTTCTAACTCCTATACAGGAGAAACTCCATGGTTATTATGTATTCTTCTGGGCACAGGCATGAAACAAGCAAGATATGAACAGATATTGCTGAAAGAAACTAATAAACACACCAACCAAAGAAATCTATGTAGGAATGGCCCTGATTTTTTTTTTTATTATTAACTTAATTTTTAATCTATCATGTCTTTTTAAAAACAAACTAAAACAGATTCTGAGATAGATGTCCAGCTGTGAATTATATCCATGGATCATGGGCCAATGTAACTGCAAGTGAATAAGCTGAAATACAGGAAAACTGCACTCTTAGATTTTCTGCTGTTTTGCTTATGCTCCCTCTCAGTGTTCTTGTACTCTGTTTCCCCCAGAACAAGGAGCAAAGCTGCTCTCTTTTCACAGTAAAATAACTAGGATTCAAAACTTCAAATGTTCCGCAGAGAATATTGAATGGAAGCCATTAAGGATGAGGCCACTGGCTCCTGTTGGCTGTGCTGGAAGTAGCTTTAAGCTCTCAGATTCATTACACATACACAGAAGTCCATTAAGGCTTGGATTCCCTACAGGATATCCCTCTTACCTACCAATAGCCCTGTAGTATGGAAAATGTGAGTAATTCAGGAATTCAGGCAGAATTCCCCCAATAAATCAGAAGCCCCAGCCTCACAAGGACACAAAAACATTGGCCATACCAAAACCTGATTTTAAATTGTGGCTCTTACAATATTAATCATTTTTGGTTTCTTTATTTTGATGAATTCAACTTACCTGTAAAAAAAGGCATGAGAAAAATTCCAGAAATCTCCCTACTCTGGCTAACAATCTCAGCCAGGGAATTATTAATATTATAATTTCCTACTGCAGTGAGATAGGAACAGGAGCCTGGCAACATCTTGTACATATGATGTGTTCTACAAAGACAAAGTTAAAATCCCCCAAAGTCCAGAAACAACCAAAACCCAACCAAAAGAGAAGTTTAGTGGAATGATTGGAAAACCTAGGAATAAATGTCTGATGCTATAACATATATGCAAAAGAGCTTTATTGGACAAAGACAGAAAAAAATATTTCTGAGTAGGCTTTAGGTCTCACAGTTGCTGTCTAGGTCTTTATTGCCAAGTGTCCACCTGAAACCAAGCACCAATTATGCCTCTACATCACAGAAGAAGTTATATTTCAAAAAATCAGAGCAGGTAGTCTTTTTCAGTTTTGGCAGATTTTTTTTATTTTATGCTGCAAATGTGAGCTAAATATGAGTATGAGCTAGAGTCTGCCACTCTCATTGATCTTCACAGCACAGTTTAACCCAAACACAGCTCCTTGGTAAATGGATATTAATGTCTTTTTGCTTCCAAGGCAGTGTTAAAGCCTCCTGGAAAACATCAAGTTATATGTTGTAAGTTCATTAACAGAGTTTGACTTTTCTCAATCACTGTGTTCCAGATGTTATTTGAGCTTCTTCCCTTGATGCTCTAACCTATTATGCCCCATCTTAAATCTTTCCTACAGAAAACTAGCTTTTTTTTTAATACATATAATTCATTAGAGTGTCCCAAAGGACTTGGAGCTTTTACAGGTCTTTGTTTTGCTTCTACACTTTTGGCAAAAGAAATAAAAGAGGAAAATTTATGCTGGAAGAATGCCAAGAGTAGCCCATTCAATCAAAGTATTATCTTGGTGCAGAGACTATTAGTCAGTCATATTCACATTCTATCTAAATAATTAACTTGTAACACAGAAATTCTAAATTATTGTGATGTCCTTGAATTGTTCATGGGGTTTGCTGTTCACATTGTCTGGAATGTGTTTGCTTCTCATATTGATTGGAATGAAATTCTTCCCTTCATCAAGGGAAGAATTTTTAAAAATATTGCTTATACTGCACCAAAATCAAGAGTAGCCTACGCAGTGTATTATCTGGAGATTAAAAAAAAAAATAAAAAAAAATCAGTTGCAGTAATTTTACTTGCAAGTACCACTCCTAATAATTCTGTGTGCAGTAATGAAAATTGATATGAACTCTCTCTTTGTAACACACAAATTGTTAAGACCATAACATCAACCAACAAAAAGTACTCAGGAAATAAAAGAAGGATATTAAAAAAAATCATATATCTTAATAAATATTTTGATATCTTGACATCTTCTGAAATCACCTCTGCAAAATGGAGATAAAGCAGCTGTATTTGTTGTTCTGTGAGGGAGCAGAGGACCTGTCCAGAAAGGCTGTGGAATCTCCATCCTTGGAGATGAGAACTCAAGTGCTCCTCATGGTGCTGTGTGACCTTCTCCAGCTGAACCTGCTTGAGACCCTCCAGAGGTCATTTCCATCCTTAACCTTCCTGTGATTCTGCTTGTCAGGGACATAACACAAGTTTTCAGAATGCCTTCTTCTCACACTCAGTGTGGGCAAAAGATAACATGTTTTAAAACATCTGTCTGATAGAGGAACAGAATGGTTTCTGGCACAAAAAAAATCCCCTTCCACAACCCATAAACTATTCTGAAGGACCTACAAACCTTTATTGTGAAAAGCAAAAATAGTGGAATGAATCTAACCTAAATGGCTATATTGGACACCAAAATGCTGCACAGATCAATGTGGGCAGGATTTGAGCAATTGTGCTCTTTGACTGTCCTTGCAGCTGCTTCATTTTTGCTGTATATGAATTTCTAGAAGGGTAATTAGTAACAGACATATTTAGAAAAGGAAACTTTAGCTTGAAAAGCTGCAGTGACCAGTAAGGGCAAGTTTCAAACTATTCACAGTACTCCAGGCTCTGGGTTTGCTATATAATTTTCCCTAAGTAGCAAATGAATGAGTTATTTTCACTACCAATACACTATATTTATTGCTTTGGTTTTTTACTTGCACCCTTCCATCATTTGCATGAATACAAAATTGCTGTTTCCAGGCTACAGCATCTTCTGTGTCCTTGCTTTTGTTAATTATAAAAGCAATACACCACACTAACTTGCACAAATGTACCACATGGAGAGTTATCTCAGATATTTGAAAAATAAAAGAAAGTTAATTAGTGTTGCTCTTTCTGACATTAGTCCTTCAAACAGTTGTGGATGAGTTCTGAGTGGCCTTCTCTTAACGCTGTGTGACAAATATGCACATAATCTCTACAGCTGTAGTCCTCAGAGCTACAAGAAAAAAACCATAAAAGAATATAGATGGAAAGATGCATACAGTGGAGATTAGTGATGCAAAATCCAGATGAAAATAAAGAAATATATTAGCCCCCTAAATAATTTTAGGAAGGAATTAACAACAGTAAATAAAATATAGTGGTTATGAAAAGATAATGGTTGAATGAAATAGTCAAAAGTAGCATTTTACAGAGAGATTCACATAACAGGCATATCAGGAGACTTCATGGTGTAAATGTAGGATGGTAAAACAAAAATGTTTGGGGAAAACATTCTGAAAACTTCCCAGAAGGAGCTGCCATAGGCCTGACTGCTCCAGGAAAGCACTAGAGCCTTGTCTTCACTGCACACAGAAGGGAATAAGGGAAGTCATGGAATAAATCAAGTGGAATGTCATGGAATAAATCAAGTGCTGCACCCACTTTGGGTGAACCAGAACAACTCTTCTGGGCTTGTGTCAGGCAGGTGGTGTTGTCTGAGTGGTGCCATGTCTTCCAGGGGTCCATCCCTGGTGTGGGCTGGAAATAGCACCTAATAGTGATGAGTCAGGTGTGAGCCTGGTGTGTCTGTGCTGTGTTATTCTTTGTCTTTGCTGAGTATTTAGTGTTGTTGGTTTATTGGGGGTTTTTTGCTACAGTGTCCTTGAATTCAGTCAAAAAGTATTTAAATTAAGCATAGACTCCCCTGTTTGTGTGGCATAACTCCAGATCCCCAGTGATCAGTCAGGCAGACCTGTGGTGATAGTGAGCAGCAGGTGTTAAAGGCTTTGCTTTACTCCATCCTCATGCTCCAGATCCGGGGCTCTGCTGTGACAACCTGGGGGAAAGCAAAAGCAGCTGAGGCTGTTCCTGTGAAAACACCAAACTGCCTTTAGGAAAACAGCAGAAAGGCTTTCTGTGTTCCTGGATGTCTACTTCAAAATAAGGTAAAGCAAAGAGAGAAAGTTAAAGATTTGAAGGCCTGAAGAAAAGATAATTTCCACTGACACACATGGATTAAAGGAAAAGTGAAAAATAGATAGTGCTCCTAATATTTAGGGCTTTTGTTTGCTTTACTTTTACTTAAAATTACAAAATTCAGTAAGGTTTATGACTGCTCTGGTGGACACAGCTCTACAATTATCAAGGAATTCTACAATAATGTAATTTATCTCACAAATTTATGAACAGGATCTAATTCACAGTGTTTCTCAGCTGATCAGAGCCTCATATAAAGCAGCACTTTAAGCATAACAAGCTGTTATTGATTCTGTGAAAAAAAGCAAACATAAGCACTCTCGTTAGTATACAACTCCCTGATTAGCACTAAAGGTCATACACAATCTGATGTGTTCCTGGCATTGGACATTGAATTTTCCTAAAAGTTAATTCAAGGATTACAAACCTCTCTAGACTACATGGAAAGCTGATAATTATTCAAGTGAGGTCCCCTTGTCCTGTCTATAGTCACGTTAATCAGCAGCATGGCTGTGCTAGCTCAGGAGCTGTTGGATAATTAAAAATACATGGCTGGGAAGAAGTCAGTCAGCAGGGAATGCCCCAGATACCAGCCAGCAAAGTAAGTAAAGAGGACATGTAAATTTTTTTATTTTTTTTTTTGTCCTTGGTTCATTCTCAAAGATCATTTTCTCCTCTGTATTACAAGACATGATTTAATTTTTCACCAGTATAAATATTTCTAAAATACACCACTTTAGGTAGGAAGAGTAGACATTCCTTTCTTGAGCACTACAAATTAGTAGTGAAATACAAATTTCTGATCCACAGCCAGTGTTTTCTTGCAAGAAACCTTCATATGTTTATTGCATGTTGCAAATACCTCATATTTTCAGTACTCTGAAAAGCTGTCAAATCACAGAATCATAGAATCATAATATTGCTTGCTTTGGAAGGGACTTTAAAGATCATGTCATATTTCCTTGCCTTGAAAACAAATATGAACACACAAAAATAGCATAAATATATATACATATATAGTATATATTTTGTCACCCTGTACCTAGGTTCCTATGTAACAATTTTATTACACAGATAAACATAAACATGGGAAGAACTTATAATGTCAAAGGGGCAGAGTTTAATGTCAGAGTCAGCCAAAGGAGGTATTTAAAATACACATGCAAGTGGTAAAATCTCCAAGGCAAGCACAGGGGTGGCACACAAGCGAGCAAGGCAGCTGATGAAACCAAAATTAGCAAGAAAGAAGCTTAGCAAAACCAGATCAGTATTGTTTGTAGTCCTCAGAGTACAAGAAACAATACTGGGACCAGACGAAACCACATATTTTCTTTTTAGAAGGTTGCTAAAGAGCTTATATCAGTGATGAGAATGAAAGAGAGGGAAGTGTGTTGGTTTTGCATGGCCTGGTTTTTGGAAGCTGGGGGGTCACAGAGGTGGCTTCTGTGGGAAGCTGCTGGAAGGTTCCAAGCAGAGCACTTGAGCTGGGCAGTGTGTACCACCCCAGGCTGTCACCACCACCTGGGAAATGCCGTGTACAAAATGCCTGATGAGACCCTCCAGGCAATTTTAAATAATGGCAGTTGCAAAAGCCTTGTTTAATTTTAACAACTTTTCATTTGTTTTGGAGAACAAACTCGAGCTTAAAACTATTCAATATTTGTTAATATGGAAGAATAATCTCCTGAACTGTGAAAATAGAGACATCATGGTTGAAATAGTGCTTTAAATTAGAAGGGAAAAAAAAGATTAGCTTCCATACAATTAGAGAGTTTAATGTATGTTGTTTTGTAAGGCAATATCATTCTAAAGCATCTATCAAAAAGCAAGTTATTCAGATCCTTAAATTATTCAGATGCTTATCTTGTGGAATTTCCTAAGTTATCATTGCATTTTGGATACTGATATGTGACAGCTTCAATGGATATTTCACAGACACCTTTAAGAGTCACATCCTTTCTGATATTCAAAGGATTTTAAAAGCCTTGTCTAGAAATATGACAGCTTTCATAATTTGAAGAAGAAAATTGTCTGTCATAGTTTTAAATTAAGCAGATGACTAGTAGATAGTTTGATAACTACAGCAGGGTTCAGGAGTAGCTTTTTGAGCTGTTCCTTTCTTCTTGTTCCAACCCCTTGGTGTTGCTCTGTTTTCTCTTTCACATCCCCCTCTTGGATCTCCCTCAGACATCATACATACATATTTCTATATATATTTTTAATGTTTATTTCTATATAAGCTAATTGGTTAATTCTCATTGTTCCATTTGCCTGTGCATCCTCACCATTAACCTTTTCTGGCTAATGAACCAACACAAATTTTTTAACAGGTTGATGATCCTTTTGTTCACCTTTTACAGGTCATGCAGTGGGTTATCCTCTCCTCTTTCTAAACATTTAGCTGCTGCTCACTACCTTTGCCATTTTAGCACACAGGTTTTGCTGCAAATCTTCCCCAAGACATTCATCATAAATCAGCAGTTAAAGCACATTTTCTCATGCATTTTCCCTGGAGCATTTCTAACCAATACTTTTCTTCAGCAGGAAAGCTGTGATGCAGTTGTTGTCACAGAGGCATGGTGGGATGAGTGGCACAACTGGAGTGGGACAATGGATGGCTGCAAGAAGAGCAGAAGAGCCATGTGAGGAAGGAGAGGTCGTGCAGCCCTGTGTGTGAGGGAGGGTTTTGATGATCTGGAGCTTGGTGGTGGTGAGGAGAGGGTTGTGTTTATGGATGAAAATCAGGGAGAAGGCCAGAGAGGCAGAGATCCTGGTGGGATTTTGTAAAAGACCACCAAACCAGGACGAAACACTATGAGGTTGCTGTAAGAAGTCTTGCGATTGCTGACCCTTGTTCCTATGGAACTTCAACTTGCCAGGTGTCTGCTGGAAAAAATAATTCAGGAGGTTCCTGGAGTGTGTGAAAGAGAACATCCTGACACAGCTGGTGAGGGAAGGTGCCTCGCTGGCCCCTTCTTTGCAAACAGAGAAGGACTTTTGGGTGAGGTGGTGAACGTGGACCCACTGTAGCACCTTCTGGCATAAGTCCACATTGCTGAGCTGCTAAAAGGAAAAAGCAGCAGCTGCACCTGGGCAGGGCGCGAGAACATTCCCCAAAGCTGCTGATTAAAGGGGTAATTCCTGAAATGAGAACCATCTCCTGTACACATCCCAGCCCTTCACTCAACAGCAAACTCACCCCCAGCAGCAGCACTATTTCAGGCTGGAATTCCTCAAGCACCTGTTGAGCTGCAGGATATGGCTCTGTGTTAGGCTGCAGGTAGCTGTGCTGGGAAATCTCCCTCCAGAGAATGTACAAGCAGTCTCCATTAAGTGGAACATTTCTTAATGTCATGAAAATAAATGTACAGGAAAATCTGGTGTTTGCTTTGGGTGATGGAGCAGTGGTCCCTTGGTGTGGTTGCACCACAAGACACAAAACCCTAAAATATTTGAGGACAATAATGGCCTGTGCATGTACTGCATGGTGTCAGCAGATCTGTCTGGTTTTGCTTTGGGGAATCAAGGAAGCAGAGGCAGTCCTGAAAGATCAAACTATGCGCTGAACTTCTGCCAGCTACTAATAAAGGTCAAGATAAAAATGATAAGAATGTGACTAAAACAATGTTGCTGTAATTTTGCTTCTCCTTTGCACACTATGAAGAAATAGTCTCTCTATAAATCTATCAATTACTGGAAATCAGGATGAAGATTCCCCAAAATATTGCCATTGTCCTTAGCACAATACAATTTCTCTTCCAGCTTCCAAATCTTTTAGGATTACATCAGTGTTTCTCATTAATTAGAGGAGAAATGTACTTTTAAAGGAAAAGTTGAGATTCTCTATTGTCACATACACTAGAATTAACAAGTTTAAAATATCAGCTAACATGCTGCATTCAAGAATTTGTGGTAATTTCTATAGACATGGCATTAGCTGTGATACTCTTGGTACTTTAGAGAGTCCTAGATTTCAGTCACATTTATTTTTAGTGTCCTAACATCCACCAACAACATAGTGCAGCAAAAATATTTTGATTTTCTTTCAGTCTGTTTCATGTCCTTTCAGATGCTCACAGCATCCCCAAGATGGCACTGTGCCATAGAAATATTAAGAGAGGACACAGAAGTTGAAATTAAATCATGGAAAATAAAAGCAACTGCAATATTTTGCAGAACTGATAAAAATAGAATTGAATGTGCATATTTAAACCAGTGCATAGAATGCTAAAGCATTGCTAATATTTAATTAACAGCAATCATCAAAATGTATTTTTTACTTAGAAGATTTTTCTGAATATACTGTAGAAAGACTGTTTTATTATCATGATATATATATATATTATATATATCATTAACTGTGTACCAGTTTAATGAGGGGTGCTGGCAGTGCCAGTCAATTTCTTTGTGTCATCAGTCTAACAGACCAATCAATGTTAAATACTAACATGGTCAAAAATATATTTTTCTGGACAATTTTCTGCATGTCACACCATATATGTGAGGTCATGTGAAAAGGGGAGAGATTTCCTCAACTCTGTCAACAGCACAAGGGAGAGCCCTCAGCAGCTGTCCCCCTTTATTTGAGTGTGTTCCCTGCTGCCAGTGCCTGCCAGTGCCCAGGAAGGGTTCACACTGACAGTTTACAGAGTAACACTCCTTATTAATACCAAATTGTGACAGGTTAAGGTTCAAGGATTGTCGGTGATAGTGTCTGACTGCAAGAATGTATTCAAAGCAATACATAGACAAGATGTAATCCCCAACAAAAGTACTCAGGGCAGACAGTGTGATTCCCACTCAATAGGCATCCCTAGAGGGGAGAAGACGGGTCCAGCCTGTCAGCTATCTCAGCAGTTACAATGGAGTTTTCCTTCAATTTTTCCCATTCTCTCCTTGTTTTTATTTGGTTTCTCTATGTTTAGGTGGAACTTGAGTGACTCTAGTCATACATACCTTTGTTACTGATTGGTGTAAAATTCTCTCACTCTGCTTTAAATCTAGAGCACATGGCCAGTGAGGGGGGTTGGACCTTGGAGGTGGGTATACATTGGGGTGGAAGTGTGTATTAATACTGCAATTAGGTTATAAATGAGCCAAGCTCATCAGAGGAGAGTGATTTTGCCCCAGTCATCAGCAGGATATCTTCTCCTCTCTCAGCTGCAAAGTGTCACTGAGCTCCTGTGAGGATCCTAACAGGGCCTGGCCACGGTGTCTCCACTCTGCTCCACCCTCCATTCCATCCCCCTGAGCAGGTGCTATGCTTGCAGGTTGTGGGTGTGGAGAATCATGGTGGGATACACGAGGGGCAGGACTGTTAATGGTTAATGACTCAAATAATCCACCACTTGGCCACCCAGGTGTAAAGTGTGCACCCATCCCCGAGGGCTGCAGCTGGGTGTTGAACAGGACAAGGACAAATCCTGTGGGCTGGGATGGTGCTTCTTCTCATGCCAACCTCCTTACACAAGTGGCTCAGCTGGGAGAACTCCCCTCTGGAGAAGCACCAGGGTGTTCACACACAGCATGAAAGACTAGTCCCTGCTCGTGGGTAATGAACTGCACTTCACTGGTGTCACCAGTGTCCTGTGATTACATGATTACATGATACCTGCCCTGGGGGAGGTACCTGAGCCTTCCCACCTGAACCTGGAGTCTGTTTCCTGGGCTTCTGCCACCAGGTCCAGACTGCAACCATCACTTTGACAAGACTGGCACCCTCACCACTGAGCAGACCAGAGGAAGAGGACCGACGGGGTGCTGTCAGGATCCAGGAATGGTGATATTTTCTATTAATCTATCTCTTTGTCCCATTGTCTCTCTCCCCCTGACTCTTCATTTTTTAGTTTTTTTTATTTCTCCCTCCCTACCTCACATTTGCCAATGCATTCAGAGGGGCTAAATGATATCCTGATGTTATTTATGAATCATTTAAAATTTGTTTGTGGGCTGTAGGAAGGCATTCTTTTGTTAAAATTATTGCTACATGAACTATGTCACAAGAAATGTGTTTCTAGAATTCTGTGCTTTATTTTTAGACTGTTCATAAAATGACAAGCAAATGGATTAAAATGTGTCTTTCAAAACAGAAAGGTGATACTTAAAGACTTTAACAAGTGTGGCAAAATGATCATTGTCTGCCCAGAACTGTTTATTTCAAGAATTACTGATGAATATTTCAGAACAGGAGATGCATTCACAAATGCAGGGCATAAAAATGGGCATAAAAATGGAGATAAGCAGAGTAATGACAGCTGCCTGCTCTGAGAAACAAAAGCAGCACAACATCACTCTGCTTATTCATTACAGCTGGGTTCAGTGAGCTACTTAAGCAAGCGTGTAATTTAATTGCTTTCATTCATAGACATACCTACCTGTTTAAAATAAGATGCTGGCAGGGAAAATATTGGTTAGGTATCTCATTAAACTAGGTTTCTTAATCCTTGAGTGCTCTCCATTGCCTAGAAACATCCAGAAGTTCCCTAGAAAACCATATGTAATCAGCATTCCTGGAAGTGCTCAAGGCCAGGTTGGACAGAGCTTGGAGCAACCTGGGCTAGTGGAACGTGTCCCTGCCCATGGCAGGGGACTGGAACAGGATGAACTTTCTTCCCAGTCAGTCTATGATTCTACCCCAATGAGATCAAATACATAATTTTACATGAGTTTTGGAAATTTTGTAAGTATGTAGCTACCATGAAAGCAAAGGAGCAGTAAATTGATGATGTTATTGAGACAATTTCTTCCCCTTCTTTGGTTTTACTTCAGGAGAACCCAATAAAAGTAGGTAATTGCCCACTGCAGACAATGACAACACATCATCTGGAATTTGAATTATTCACTCAGCGAAACACTTTGTGGTAAAAGCAGACAAGCAGAAAAAAGGATGAGCATTTCACAGCAGGCAGCTCACTTGTAACCTTTGTTCAGTGGTACTCCTGTGTTTGGTCCCAAACACATTTCATCTGCTTGTTTGGGGGATGAAGGAGATACTCAAATACATCAGCATTGTCCCCTATGCCACATAGTTGTGTTATTTTAGGTAAAAGAAAACAGCATATGTTAACTATGTTTTCATTTGACTGGATGAGCTCAATTTTAGTTTGATACCAAAATCCACAGAATGAAGGAAAGGCAAAAGAGTCTATAAACTTGACTCAACACTGGGTCAAAATGCATCTAGCCTATGGCTGAGTAAGAAATTCTTTATGGTCTGTGTGCCACAAAGAATAAAAGACTGGATTTTATCTTAATATTGGAAAAAAACCCCATGACAGATTATTCCCTCCCTAAATTTATACTCTTTGTGGAATGCAAAATTTTACATTCATCACGACAGATCAATCAACTTATTTTTGTATAGACTTGGGTCAAAAATCAACAGAGGTACTTTAAAAACTTTTAACAGCTTATTCTAGTTATGAAAGGTAAATCAGGTTTTAACAATGAAAGTTGTTCAGTAGCTTTTCTTTTATTTTCTTTTGCTGTATCTGTAAATCATGAATGTGTTCATTGCCAGAATTGCAACAATTTCAACTAGTCTAAAATTTCAGAACATTTCATTCTGGGATTGCCAAGCTGCTAACGACACATTTTTATTATTACAGTGTACAGCCAGAACAGAACACAGACAAATATAAAAAATAATCTAGAAAATAAAGCAAACCTCTCTAAGGTTATTCAAGGCAGCAATTACAAGACACTTCACTGTGATCACCACAGGGATCTGCACTGCCTTGTCCCACCTGCCTGCCATATTCATCTTAGCCTGTAGGACTTCCACTACAGGTCCAAGCCTTTAGGGACACGCACCATGACCACCTGCACAGCTTTGACACCAGACTTATTGATATTTATTTCCAGGCATGCTACAGTCAGGAAAAAGATCACTGATCATACTCCAGGCTCTTGCTGACCACCTCATATCAACGCACATACATCAGGACAGCCTCAGCCCACACAGGCTCTGCACTTTTTTCTGACCTTTGACATCCACTTTCTGCAACACAGAATCATAGAATCCCAGAATGGTTTGGGTTAGCATGGATCTTAAATCTCATCTCATTCCAACACCCTGGCCCCAAGCAGGAGCATTTTCCACTGGTCCAGGTTGCTCCAAGCCCCATCTGACCTGGACTTGGACACTTCCAGGGATAGGGCAGCCACATCTTCTCTGGGAAACCTGTGCAGGGGCCTCACCCTCACAGGCAAGAATTTCTTCCTAATAGCCAGTCTAAAGCTACTCTCTGACAATTTGATGCCAAAACAGGCAGAGTTTCCTAAAAACTGCTGAAATATGTGTGTCCCATCCCCTCAACATGGCTTGTCTTTATTTGGCCATGACATCTATTGCTTCACACACAAAATGCAGGAGAGAACTGGCTGGCTTCTCTCTGCCTGTAACTAGGAAACGTGTCCCCATGCAGGACCATGGTGCAGAGCCAGTGGACAGGACATGGTCCAGCTGCCTCAGCTGCTGCCACAGTGACCAGGACAGACGTCTCAGCAGGTGTGACTCCAGGAGGTCTCTGCCATCCCAGCACACAGTCCTCATCAGGGCACAGCAAGCCCAGCTCCTCCCTTACATAAAAATTAATCATTCTACTTCCTTACTATTTGTCTTTAATGGGGGTAGAGAAAAGGGATAGGAAGAAAAAGTCTCTTCTCTGCAGTTTTTGCTCCATGCCCATCATTGCCTCCCCCAAAAAATCCTCTTGGAGAGGCCACAGCCTGATTGAAGCTGCCTTTTGTAAGGTCACACAGCAGAACCACACAGGATCCCAGGGTGGGTCAGGCTGGCAGGGCCACAGTGGCTCATGTGGTGCCACCTCCCTGCTCCAGCAGGGCCATCCCAGAGCACAGGGCACAGGAGAGTGTCCAGAGGGCTCTGGAACATCCCCAGGGAGGAGCCCCCAGAGCCTCTCTGGGCTCTGCTCAGGGCTGGCACTGCCCAGGGCAGAAGTTCTGCCTCCTGTGCAGGGAATTGCTGGGCTCAGGCCCTGCCCGGGGCTCTGGGGCCATCGCTGGGCCTGGGGCAGAGCCTGGGCCTGCTCNTGCCCAGGGACTGACTGGGGGACACAGGGGGACACAGGGACAGACAGGGACAGCCAGGAACACCCAGAGACAGACAGGGGGACAGCCAAGGACAGCCAGGGATAGCTGGGGACAGCCGGGGACACAGAAGGACACCCAGGGATAGCCAGGGACACACAGGGGGACGCAGGGACATCCAGGGACAGCCAGGGACACACAGGAACAGCCAGACAGGGACACACAGGGACAGCCAGGGACACACAGGAACAGCCAGACAGGGACACACAGGGTCAGACAGGGACACCCAGGATACACAGGGATACCCAGGGACAGACAGAGGGACACACAGGGAGATCCAGGTACAGCCAGAGACACAGAATGACACCAAGGGACAGCCAGGGACACCCAGGGATGCACAGGGGCAATCAGGGACACCCAGGGACACACAGGGACAATCAGGGACACACAGGGACACACAGGGACAGCCAGGGCTGAGGCCCCTCTCACTGGGGCTCCTCTCCAGGCTGAGCAGCCCCAGCTCCCTCAGCCTTTCCTCACCAGGGAGAAGCGGCATGTGAATAAAAAGCACGCCATAAAAAATCCCTTTACGGCATCCTGTGAAATGTACCCCATCCTTATGCTTCCCCCTCTTTCTCCAGGACAGCAAATTCACCAACCACAAACAGATCTTGCCCACACAGTTTCACCATCTTTGCCTATTCTGGACTTAGACTTTTATGTCCTGCTCTGCCTGGACCCTTCCCCATCCTCCACAGATCCCCCTGCACTGATGATGGTCACATCCTTTCCAGCTGTGAGTTTGGAAATATATATTTTCACATATACCTGTGAGGTAACTGGTGTGAGAAATAGATTTGTATCTCTTGCATGTCTTTTCTTTAAAAAAAAACCAACAAAAACAACGAAACCAAAAAACCAAAAACCCACAAATTCACAAATAATAACAATAATTATCCCAGAAACCACTGACAGACACATAACCATTTAGTCCCATCCTATTGATTGATATATAAGATACAACAGGTTGAAAATCACTTCCTGTTTTGTGGGAGATCAATATTTTTATATTTGTTTTACTTTTCTGCTGGCTTTTTTAATTTGCAAAGATGAGAGTTAAAAGGGCTTCTTTTGAGAATATAAATCTTCATTCAGAATATGATTTGCCAGTTTAGTATTTTTTCTATTATGGCGTGTCATGTCAGCAGTCCAAGCTCATGAACTGTTTGACACATTTTACCCATCAGTGTCAAAATTTCAAACCTATTCATTACAAGTTCCAATCTGCAAAGACACTCTGAAAAGACAACAAATAAGACTTTTAAATCAGGATGGAGAATTTATTGAGTTTACTGATACTGTAGAAGAGCTTTACCAACAAAATGAAAATAAAATATTTCAACTCCCATATTAGGACATTACAGGAGTAGCTCCACATAATAGTGTCTCTGGGATAATACAAAGGTCTTTAAACAAAAGCTTGATTTATTGTAGAGAACTTAAAATATTAAGATCTAGAAAAAAATTCTTTCAAGTCTTTTCCCTTTTGGAATTGTGTGAAAGTGAGCCCATTTCAATGAAACTAGAAATAAAGTTAAATCAGCTTCTTCCTAGTCAGAAAAAAAAAATTCTAAAAAATGCTATTTAAAAAAATGAGAAAAGAAATTTAAAAGAAATTTCTAATTTCTAAAATTTTATTTATCAAGATTTTTCCAAGTATTTATATGTAGCTTATCCTGCTTGAGTAGGAGGATAGGACCTGACAATATCCAGGTGTGCCCTCCAATGTCAGTCAGTGATTTAGTCTCATTCTCTTCCTCAGCCACCATTTTGATGGATAACAATGGCTTCACTTCATAACTTTGCATGAATGAATGCAGAATTACTTCACTAATTTGTATTTGACCCTCATAAGGATCAGTTAGAAGGACATTTTAAAAAGATTTTTTAAAATTTTTTTTTTCTTGAGGAGAAAATTAGTTTTGAGGCCTGGTAAATCTCTTTCTTAGCATCAAGAGTGAAAAAAAAAATCATCCACAAGTATTCCAGAAGAGATTTAATGCTTTGAAATACATCTCAGCTTTGAGATGCAGAGATGAGACTGACCAAATTTTGAGAACAACATGCTGTTAATTGCTGAACACTTGGGACTTTGCACAGCAACATGAGCTTTTTTTTAATATTAGAAATGTGTCCAATGACCTAATAGGCTGCATGTGTGAGTCTAGTACTAATTATAGATCAATAGAATTTGTCTTTAACATCCAATACTTCATTGAACTGCCTCTGCTGATCTGCCAATATGTCTACAGGAACACTCAATTTCTCCATTGCCCTTAGTGAAAACTCAGACCTTAGAGATTGACCCTCTTTCTCTTGCTCTTAATCTTCCATCCCTCACATAATATGTGGAATGGACAAAGAAACCTATACAACAATAAATAATATTTTTTTTCCTTTGTTTTGAACAGTATCTCATTGAAGGCCAACTCCTTGACTACACTGCTGCTGTTGCTCTGAGAATTATCTGGGAAAATATGTTAGAAATATAAGAAGGGACAGACTGGCAGGAAAAGACATGCTGGATTTGGGGAATATCAACAAAAAACTGCAAAAAACAGCTGAAGCCTTGTTATTAAAGGAAAAGAGCCTGCAGCAAAAAAAAGGGATGAAGATGAGTTAAACCATTTCAGGTTAATTGACTCATTTGGGGTTATTGACACCTGTGAGGTGGTCAATCCCATGGCACAGCCCTGGCAAAAGGGCCGGATAACAACATGTCAGATAAGAATGCCAGTGTCAGCAGTCTGAATTGAGAATACAGAGATGTCTGAAGAGTGTCATGTTCCAAAAATAATCTCATTTACAAGGAAGAGGAATATGTGTAAGTGGGAGGGGAAGCTGAATCTTTTAGGTACTACTTATAGAAGGGTATTGGGAACTCTGTAGGTGTTATTGACATTGTGTGTCTAGACGTTTTGTTTACCTGTTGTATTGCTAAGAATGATCACAGTTGCAGAGTTCCTTGCTGCTGGTTAATGATATGTCGCTCCTAAATCAATAAACCACTTTAATTCTGATTTAGAGCAAACTACATGAACAAAGCAGCTTTTGCCTGCAACAATAGGAAAGTCCTCATATTGACTGAAATTATGACACAGTTGATATGAGAAAGTATTTGTTAATACTGTTCACACAAAACAGGCTTTTTTTTCAGAAGAACCCAGCAGAAAACAAGGGAGGAGGAGCTGCCTATACTTTGTCCTCACTGTCAGAGGTCCTGTAGCTCTGGCTTCTTTTCTTACTCAAGAGAAAAAGCACTATCAACTCTCCCTGAACAACCCTTCTGAAGCCTCTGGTTGTGATCATTCCTGCATGCCCAGTCATGTGGAAACAAGGGGGAATGACTTCTGTAAGGTTTACAGACATGGGAAATTGTATTGATATTCATTGTGTATATTCTAAGAAAATCACAACACTAGCATTACTCAAAAACCTTCTGAACAATCAAGTCTCTCCTTGCTCTTCTGGCCTCCAGTTTGAATTGCAGGTCAGTTCTTGCTTCTAGATTTAACTTCCATCCCTCAGCAATCTTCTGGGTGCTGATGAAGGATTCCCATTCCTTGATAAGCCTTGGGAACTTCCATTGCCCCTAAGGCCTGGATGACACTTGATAGCAATATGACACCACTTCTTCTCACAGAACCCCAGAATCATTAAGGTTGGAAAAGACCTCCAAGATCATTGAGTCCAACCTGTGACTGAACACTGCCTTGTCAACTAAACCATACCACTAAGTACAACATACAGTTATTTCTTAAACACTTCCAGGGATGGTGAGTCCACCGCTCCACCACATTTGCTGCAACTTTTCATGCTCAGTTGCTCTTTCACCTGATCCAGTCACCCTGCTTGACAGAACACAACATAAATCACAAAACAAAGCTAAATATACAGTCTAGAAAAACGTATCAATTTTTATTACATGTAAGAAAAAAATATTGTGTAAATAGACCAGATTTTCTTCCTGTTGTCATTCTTTTCCACCTGCCCTTAATAAACACACAACTCTGTGGCCAAAAGCTGGAGGGAATCTCCCATGGACCAGAAAACCCCAGGCTAGAACAAATGTACCAGAGGTTCTTTCTTAAAGGCATTTACAGCATAATGGATATGTAGTTCCCTGAAGAATTTCCTTTCTCAGGCAGTTGAAAATCATAATGTAAAGTAATTTGAAAGGTTAATGATCAATTAGACCTGGGGGCAAACATTAACTAGAGGGTTTGAAGGAGTTTGTCCTTTGGGTTTTCGCTTTTTTGAGATGCTCCATCAAGCCAAACCTTCAGACTTTAGCTGAAGTGAATTACTCATTCAGTCTTTCTTCTAACATGTAATGTTTTCTTTTGGGGAAAAAAAAAGAAGTAAAAAAGCAGAAAGAGATTTCCAACACTCAGAAAAAAAGTTCCTATATTTAAAATGTCTTCATAGGTGAGGAACATATTTTTTTTCCCTGCAAGAGTTAAAGGATAAAAATGTAAACACCTACAGTAGTCAGCAGAGCCATGTCTGGCAATGCTATCATCTGTATTTACCTCATGGATTAGAGCTCAGTTTCTGAAAGAAGACTCCAGTGTGGTAATTACACAACATCCTTCATCTATCACCCAGTTTTTATTCCATTTTCTTTAACACAAAGGAAAACTTCTGTCACTTCTGTTTTCTAGAAAGGCCTTGCCATTCTGAAAGGAGCCATAGACAGAGAAACACTCTAACATACCCCACTTTGTGTTCCTTATGCATTTCCTGTTTTGGAAATAGCTGCTTCCTTAATGACTGGAAAAAGGTCATGGCTCTGCTGTGCTGAATACATAGGCAAGGATCCGTCTTCCTAAGACATCCAGAAATACTTACTTACTTAAAGAGGATGTAGTCAATAAATACTATCATTTTTTAGGTTGAAAAAGACTTTTAAGACAATCAAGTCCAACCACTCCCCCAGCTCTATTGTCTCTTTATGCTATTATTTCCTATAATCCTGCACACAGCAGAATAACAGAACTTATTGTAAACCTTGATATAGAGAAGAGCAATTTAAAATTAGATTTGTATCCATCAGAAATGCAGGTACCTCATTCCTTGTTTCTTGTGTTTTATACCTCATTCCTTATTTCTTGTCTTTTTATTCTTTGTGAGAGTAATTGTGGCCACACTAATATTTTGAGCTGATTTTGAAGAGAGCCTCTACCACCATGACAGAGCTAGAAACCCATTCTGTAAAGCTCAGACTACTTAGGATAAAACTGCAGCATCAAATGCTGTGTTGTAGGGAAATGCTGAATAGGATTAATTAGAGTTATTTTAGGTAACAGAAGCACTTTATGTGTCAAGTACAGAGTTCAGAAGACTAATATGCACATTCTCCTCCATCGGTCTGTTAAACTGCCATAAGCACTGCTAGGTATTAAAATAGAAAAAAAATAGCAAATTAGTTCATGCTGAGATCCATGTTCTGAAGTAATGCTTGCAGAACCCAGGGGGTAGGCTGCAGTATGGCTATGACTTCAAAAAGCATCCTAAAACTTCTTGGAAGGTATTATTCATAAAGCATCCTAAAAACTTCTTGGAAGGTATTTTTTCTCCTTCAGAGTCCTGCTGGCTAGATGTTCAACTTCATTGGCTTCATCTGGTTTTCATAAAGCATTATCTTAAGGACACTGAACATCTGAGATTATAAGGTATTTAGTTCCTCACATTGCAGTATTCTGTGACAGAACTAAGGTGATTTATAGTGGGCTATGGAAAAAGTCTGGATGAATAACCATAAAAATCCCAGGGTTAGGGTGTTCATCTGTTACCATACTGGACCTTATTGTAATGCAGTGAAGAACACAATTAATTCAAAAGCCTTTGACTGCTTTCCATGCACTAGAGGCTTGAGTCTATTAAACCTACATAAGTATTGGTCATTTATTAGGAATGAATTTTAAAATTGTACAAATCCATTTTTTATACAAATAGCAGAAGGCGCCAGACCAGATTAATGACTAAAGAATTGCCTGCCAAATTTCTTATTTAATTAAAACTTTGTCTTTTCGACTCTAAAAATGAGAATAAAACCACTAGAAATGACTTAAAATCTGTTTTTCATATTATGTAAAAATAGTTGGGATTTACTAATAATAAAGTTTTCTGGGTTTTGTGTGACTTAGTTTAAAAAGTAGATTGTGCAACAGAATTTAAGACTCAAATTCCATCACAGAAAAAATCATCCATTCAATGAGAAATAAATTATTATTAAAGTATTATTTTTACATCACATTAAAATAAATCATCATTTTATGTTTATTTGTTTAGGCCAGACCAAGCTTTCAGTGTTCCAGCTGCTTTTCATAGATGTCTGAAATAATTTTAGGATCTCAAACCATGGAAATCTTGGGTTTGTTAACTGTGGGAGGATCTCCTCAATGCCTGGTCTACTGACACCTGACGGGATGCACCTTTCTCAGAGGTGAAAAGAGCTCCAGCACAGGAATCAGCAGGGCTCGTTGACAGAGCTTTAAAGTACCTTGGGAGGGGAAAGGGGACAAAGCCAGGCTGGCCAGTGATGGGCAATGGGATGGAGTGCCAAAACTGGAGGAAATGAGCACTGATGGGATCCCTCAATCTGCTCCAAGAGGTGTGGCTGCAATGAACCTCACCCAAAATGTTTCTGTAATCAGCACGAGGAACCAACAAGGCTTTGGCCCAGTGCCAGAGATTTGACATCCTTGGCATAAGTGAAACCTGATGGGATGAGTCCAGTGATTGGAGTGCCCTAATGGAAGGTTCCAAGTTCTTCAGGAGGGATAAGCAGAGGCAGAGAGCTGCCAGAGGGTGTGTAATGGCAGGGTTGGGATGTCTGGGGCACATTCAGAGCCTCTGGGTAAGAATAAAAGGGCAAACAAACAGTGTGGGTGCCATTGTGGGAACAAGGCTCTATCTGCTACCCCGTGAGGCATAAGAATGGACAAGAGAACAGCAATCTCCTCAGCATCAGGAAAACTGCCATCTTCCTCAGCAGCAGCAGAACTGCATCTTCTGGTCTCTTCTCCAGTTCCTTTCTAATGTATGGTCCAAATCCATATTCTCTTTTCCAATTCTTCTAATGAGCCCTTGACACAGTCCTGGCAATCCCAGTCAACCCATTCCCAAGAAGGTGGAACCTTCATTCTTTGAAGTTTAGCATACTTTTACAAGGAAAATAAAGTACGAGTAAGATTTCCTAATGGCAGGTTCTCGTCTGCAGGACAACTACAAAATTATTTCAAATTAAAAAAACAGTTTCACAAATGCAGAACAGAAAAAGCAATATTTCTTACATTAAACCTGATTCCTGTTTGCTGTTGCCCTCTTCCCCTCTAAAAACTTCCTGCAAATATTCACCTGGAATACAGAAGTGCTTCCACAAATGATAGGCTATTTTTCATCCTGGTGAATCTATACAAGGTTTTTTTGAGTTCCAGAGAAAGCATCACCCAAGGGGAGCCAACACATTACAGCTTAGGCATTTGGAGGTCATGTCAATGATTTGATGTTAAATCTCCCTCCTCAGCTCCCTGTAAGGTTTGTCTCACCTTGCCTGGGGACTTCTGAATACATTTTGTTGTTCAATAAGACACAATACTAGAAGAGCTACAACCACAGCTCTTAAAGAGTGTCTCAGTAAAATCAGTCTAGCTGGAATGCTAATAAGTAACACTACCACAAGATAAAACTCTCCAGGTAGCTGGTCTCACCTTCCTCGAGAGCAGACACAGACTTACAATCAGGCTTAGACTTTCCTGAGTGCAAGCTACCTCTGTCTCCCAATATCACAATGCAACAGGCTCTGTGAGCTTAACACTACATGAATTATTTTTTTAAGAGTTGGTAGACAGTGAGCTGCTCAAAGTGATTAACAGTCATTTTCTACAAACTGGTTTATTTTTATTATTTCATTCAAAAAGGCACAAAAAAAAAAGCTAAGGAAATGTGCTGGGGGAAAAAAAAAAGGTAGTTTCTGCATATTTCTTCTAAATTTTTATCTTTCCTGACAAGGTTTATTAACTTGTTGGCGCTATGACCTCGATCTCTGGGGTGGGAGGAGTGGCACTCTTGAGGTGTTGTCATCTTATTGCAAAAGCTCCATACCTTCTTGGTGATTTCTTACGGGCAGCTCCTCACAGCACTGACTCCTTCTTCCTCACAGCACAGCCAACAAACACCATCTGACTCCTCGACCAGCCAACCTACTCTTTTGCAATATCCATCCTAATTGGACCTAGCTGTGGCTTATAAAGGGCAGGCCTGTTCCAAATCCTTGGTAATTAACACAGCTGTAACCCCTTGGGGGTGAGATTACCTTCATCACTATCTCTATTCTCCTACATTCCATCCATCCACTTTCCTTATCTCAAAGTTACTGGTGCTCAACTGCAACACCAACTACTCATCCTCTACCTGTACTCACTGCCAAGCTTTGACAAATATCTCCAAAGCTCCCTTTGGGCATCAAATCCCAGCTCTTTAGATTGGCTCATTGTAAATGTTTCCAAAATATCAGGTCTCAAACCAGAAGCATTTTTAATGACCTTTTTTGTATTCATTCCATTGGGGAATCATTCTCTGCCACCTGTTTTTACCTTCCTACATCTTCTATGATCTCATTTCAGTCATTCTGCTATATCACTCTTAAATACCAGGGAAAAACATGCCAGCTGAGAGACATCACGACGCAAACCACCCAAACCACCTCTGCTCCTGACAGCCATATTTGATGTGGTGATTATCCCATTTCATTAGACCACCCTTCTCTCCACCACCTCTCTCCCCTGTTTTCAGATGAATCATACAATCACTGAGCTTGGAAGGGGCCACAGAACGTCTCTGCTGCAGTTCACATAAGGTTGCTCAGGGTTTTGTCCAGTCAGGGCTCAAAAACCTCCAAGGATGGAGCCAGCACAGACTCTGTGCAATCTGTTCTGCTTTTTGCCTGTCCTATTTTCAAGCACCGTGCCTCTGAAAAAACCCAAAGCTGCTGCTTGCAGGATGCACAGAAATGGTAACAGAGCAGCAGTGGAAGCATTTAAAGGCAAAAGTAGTCAGGCATACAATTCCCAGGAATGAGCAGGGAATTTGTTGAAAATGAGGGAATTTGTTGAAAATTACTAGAGATGGAAAGAGAATCTCTTTCAATGCCTGTTTCTCCTGCCCTTTCTAACAATTTACATTTTCATGACACATTTTGAGGATAGAACAAGAGACATCCCTCTGAGTTACAGAAAGTCAAGGCATGGCTTTAATAGAACCCACCCCAACTATTTTAAAACACATTACATGGCATTTTCAAAAATTCTGTGGCCAAGACAACCTCTAATTGCTGCCTCCTAATATATTCCTTGTGTGCATTTTGCCTGCCATTACTCCTTTATGCAATATGCTTTACTAGAGATGCTAAATGGTTTTTAAAAATTGATTAAAGTTGACTAAGCTTCCTGTGTCTGCTTGCTCATTCATACATTGGAAGATGAATCAGCACTGATTTAACATGTAGGAATTCACAAGATGCACCAAAACTTGCATGCTGAACCAGAGATATTTAATTATATGGCATCTTTGTGCTAGAAAAATATGTAGTCATATGCTGCTACTATTTTTCTCAGTGGCTTTTCTATCCAGGATAAGCTCCTTGTATTATTAGGATTTGGCATAAATGTTACAGTAGTTAGTACCACAGATACAGAAGCATTAATATTTTATGCTATCACAGAAATACTTTTAAAGAAGTAAGCTAATAACTAAATAATGAGGTAATGTTGCTTGGTAATGAGTCTTAGAAGAATTTCAGTTTTATTTAACTTAGAAATTCTGAATCTGACTTTTTGATGCTTTAAAAGTACACAATCTATAAGTTGTGTACTTTTGCAATGGGAGAAAATGAACTGGAGGCAATTTGGAAAGGAAGCTCAAAGAATCTTTTTATATACATGCCTTTAAATTTTTTATATATATATTTCTACCAAATATAGTAGCATATATCTCAAGCTGTTTACTTTCTGCAAGATTAACAGAGACAGCTTGGGTTTTGAAAACAACTAAATAACTGCTTGCTGTAAATTTGACATTAACTGTATATTTTCCTTTTTAATAAATATTTCTAAAAATGATTGCAGCCTTGAAAAATGCAAAATTGAGTGTGACTGGTGAGCTGTTTGGACTTGCCTGCTAAGAATGTCAATAGTTATGTGAAAGTATATCACATTTAGAAATACTGAGAAATATGCTAGACAGAGCTTGAACTTGATGACCTCAGAGAGCAGAAGTAATTAATTAGTACCAGTTGATGTATAGTCTGTGTAGGGTAGCTCTAAGCTCTCAGTGCACTGCATCCCTAATTTTGTATATTATATAAGATTGAGAACATAGGCAAAAATGTGTGGATGTATTTTTATACACCAGACAAAAAAAATTGTGTTCATCACACAAAGATCTGTTTTTAAAAGAATACAGGTTTCATTTCCCCAGCCAAAAGAGAAATCTCTGTTCAGGCTCACACTTTCAAGGCCACCTGCATTCAGAAGAGCACAAAAACTGTGCCATGTACCTAGATTTTAGGGAAACTTTTAAAAAAGGCTGGGAACATTTGCTGAACTCTAACCTTCATATCCTGAACTGAAGCCTTCATGGCTTAGACACTTCTCTTTCTCTCCCTGAGTTTAGTGAATTCAGACTGAAGTTATCAAAGAAAGTTTTCCTAATAGAGAAATTTTAACTGCTGAAGCATTTCCCAAGGGGAGTAACAAAAGTCTGGTACTAAAGCTACTGGAAACCAGCCATGATGAAATCCTGGCACACATAATTTAAGAAAGAGTGCTACACCAGCTCTCGAGGGATCCCCAGGTGTTCTGTTAAATCACTGCACTCTGTGGACAGACAGCACACAATTTACTGGCATTAGCTGAGGAAAAGGGACTTTTCCATAGGACAGAGATGAGAAGCTGAGACCTCTGAAGAATCACAGAATATTCTGGGCTGGGAGGGACGCACAAGGATCTTTGAGTCCAACCCTGAAGTGAATGGCCCATGTGGGGATTGACTCCACAAGCTTGGTGTTGTCAGCACCCTGCTCTGACCAACAGAACTACTCTGGCATTATGTTAGAGGGATGTAAAATTCTGTCAGTTACTATAACAACATCTTCTGATGTTTTGGAGTTTCAAAGCTATGGTTGCATCACAGTGAGGAAGAGAGCAGAGATGATTTTTAAAGTTTTTCTGCAAATTCTTTGCACACACACACACATATATATATACAAACATTGTGTAATCTACATAGTCACATAGCATATATACAGATATAAAACTCAGCTTTGTCCTGCAGCCAGAATCTACTGAAAGCAATGGGGACTTGTTGCTATGGAATTCTACATCCTGAAAGAATCCTTTTAAACCTCTTTGTTGAGCCATATGCTTTGTAAAGATGCCTCTGGGTTGGTGCTTTCAGCTATACCAACTAGTGCACATCGGCTTGTGCCAGAAGAGAAAACAGGATAAATCACTTTTATCCCATCTTTAAAAAACCCAAATCCTTGGCTGGCTAGAATTTACACTAAAACTAGGAGGGAAAACTTGTTTTATCATTTGATTTCTGCATTGTTATGTTATTAACTATCATCTCAACTTTCTCTCTCTGAAAATATGCATTGGATTAATTTTGGTAATCCTTGTTTGAAATGTAATTTAGATTTCTTTATAAAACAGGAAAGAGAAGAGGTCAGGGTCTAATTAATCAAAGTGACACTTTGCTTGTATCTATCTTTTCAAAAGTAAGTATCAGTTTTCCCGAAACAAGAAGAGAAAAAATATTTAATCCTAATGACATCCAAGGTTCAGCAATATTTTTCTGGACTGTGGTGCCTAACGGAGATAGATGATGTTATTTTACCTTCTAATGGAAAACTGCAGAAAGATAAAAGGTAATTGGGAAAATAAAATTCTTTTCAGGAAGCTATGAATTTAACTCTCTTTAAAGCACAGATAATTCTCTTACTAAGCCCTTAAGAGGAATGATCATGTTTTCTGCTGCACTGACAATGAAAGGTAATCCAAGGAGATTATATTTTAGCAAATCATTAATTACATAGTTCAATATCTTAAACTGTATGGTAAACAGAGAAGATGAGCCAAACAACCCAAATCTGTCACTGCTTCGTTGCGTTAGGAAGCTGATGGGTTTCTTTACCCCAGAAGAGATTAATGTGGGTTTTTTTCAGCTGTTTGTTGTGAAGCTGTGTATCTTAGATCAATAGCAAGCAGACAAATTTAGGGGTATTCAATAGGTTTTCCCTCAATTCAAGTGCAGGAAACTGAATCTTCGTGAAACATGCTTTTACAAGTGTAACAATTCAGTAACATAGAAAAAGGAACCATAGAATCACAGAATACCCTGAGCTGGAGTGACCCACTAATAGAAAAAAGTACTAAAAAGGAGACAGCAGAGTGAGATCAAATCAGAGGTGTCCTATATGTCTCAGGGACTGTACTGAGATGATTTATGTTAAAATATAATTGGATGAAATAAAAAATGACAGAATTATTTTATATGTCTGATTGGAGGCCAGATGGGTGTGCAGAAACAGACCCAGGAAAGCTACCCTCCCTATTTTCTCAACCTGTGCTACTGTAGGGATCTAGTCTTGAGATCATGGAGACAAGGTGGAAAGGCTGCCATGGTCAGAGCATTGCAATGGAGAGATGCAGGCTCTGTAGGAATGAGAGGATGCAAAGAGAGGAAATGGGCCTTGCCCTTCGTGTGAGAAAACATTGAGGATGCATGAAGGCCAGAGGATGGATGAGGAGACAAGTGAGAGTTTATGGGTTACAGGAGAAAGGTAAAGGTCTGCTCTAGTCTGCCTGACTGCAAAGTACAAGTGGATGAGGACTTCTATAGGCAGATAGGAGCAGCTCTGGTCCCCATGGGGTTTTTCAACCACCCTAATACCCACTGGAGAGACAGCACAGCAGGGCATGAGCAATCCAGAAGATTCCTGGAGACCATCAAGGACAATTTCCTCACCCAAATGGCAGAGTAGACAACAAGGAGACATACTTTGTGGCACCTCATACACACCAACAATGAGGACCTTCTTGTGAAGGTCAAAGTTATTGGCTGCAGTGGCCATGAGATGGTAAAGTGAAGAATAATTAAGAGGAGAAAGAAGCCTCCCTACAGATTGTAGAGCTATTGAGTAAGACACTAGGAGTGCTGATCTATTAGTAATGATGTTTTCATGTTTTGATTGCGTTGTTCTTCCTGCCAATTCCTTGGCAAGTGAATGCCGCGGTGTTGGCTAACACAAACCTGTCTTGCACATTCCCATGCAGTTGCAGCCCTCTTTGAAACAGAAATCTCTGCCTGCAGTCAGCAGCCCACTTGTCCATTTTACATGTGACCAGTGGCTGTGGATAGAAGCAGCAACATCTTCAACAGTCCACAGAAAATCAGTTCCATACATAGTAAAGGAACAGTTCCTGCCTTGCATGACCAACATGTGGATTCTGCACCATCTAGAGATGGATATTGTCTTCTATTTTCTTGCCAGATCCAAGGGCAGAAAGAGAATAAGCCCAGGATCCGGATGGAAGGAGGAGAAACAGTTCACCACAGTCCTACAGATGTGGGTTGCAGCCTACAAAAGAGATAAATAAAATGCTGGCAAACTTTTATTGAGAATAAAGGCAGTTTGTCAAGGTGAGCCTGAGAGTGCCACCATAAACTTAAATGCACAGGGACATTGAAAAGTAAGAGATAACTTTTAAAATACACTTCAAAAATCTCTTCATGCTTGGCAGCTAATAATTTTTCAGCACTTTGGCTGGAAATAGTGCTTTGCCTCCTCCCAGCCTTCTGCATATTGTCTGTACTTATGTCTCCATGTCACTGAAATGCAACAGTCAGGGACCTCTCAAAACCTTTCATTAAATGTACAAATGTGGTTATATTTTAAAGGGAAAAGTAGTTCAAATATGTCAGTTTTTGAGCTATAGAGATCTTCTCTGCAGCATAGAAAAGGTAAATAAGGGAAAGTATAAGCAAAACAAAAATGGAGGAATACATCTTTGATGCCTTTCATCCTTCAAATGATAATGATAATCCAGTACCAGGAACAAAAGAAAGTACTAGGAGAACTCAAGACATTAGATATGCAGTGCAAACAGACTAGTCTGACCCCTTTATAAATCACAAGAAATAAGAGTCTACATGTCTAAATTAGCTACAACATTGCCTAATTCCAGTAAGCCATGGGTGAATTTTAATCTACAGCATGTCTAAATATGACTGAGAGTACTTGGAAAGCCCTAATGTTTCAGATATTTTTCAACTTCCTTTTTTGAAACCCAAACTCTAAAGTTCATGGAGATGATGAGAGCTTGTAAAAATCCAAAGTTTAAAAATAAGCATTTTTAAATTTCTAGTTTTTCACTATTAATTGATGCTTTCAAGCTCTGAATAATTTATAATGATAGCAATCAAAAGCAGCTGAAATGAAGTTTTGTGATTAGGAAAATAGTGGTATATTGATGGTGTTGTACATTTGTTTATGGCAATTTCTTTTGTAATAGCCAGGACCACCCAGAAATTTCATCTGAGAACCAATTCTTCCCAGAGAAACTGGCTGCCTCTTCCCCAGAAGTGTTCAAGGCCAGGTTTGGGTGGAGTTTGGAGCAACCTGTTCTACTAGAAAGTTTATATAGGTTTTGATGCAACAGGATAATCCGTGACTTCTGACTCCACCCAGCACAAGTAGTTTATACCCTGAATTTATACCCTGGTGGATGTCTGGCCTCGATTGAATCTCTAGAGATTTGCTTTGGAAATATCCACTCTTTCCTGTGGTCTTGGATATAGCTCAAGTCACATCACCCAATTATCCTTAGCATTCTCTTTTCTCTTCCTGTTGTTACTATTTCAGGTTTAACTTCAGGGAGCAAAAAAAGCAAGCTGAGGTCAACAACAGGCCCTGGACACAGATGAGCAGATGACCATTGAAAAAGTTGTAGGTATGACTATTAGACAGAAATTGTTTTGGCTCTTGCGTGCTTTTCTAAAGGACTTCAGGGAGGACATGACAGGCCGAACTGGACTAGAAATCCACCAGAGGATGGTTCTCTGGATCCTCTGGTTTAAACTGCAGGTACAGTGTCATCTGTTGCCAGGCTTGTTTTGAGGACTCACTGACTTGCCTCAGGGCCTTTTCTCCTTTTAAGAATATATTGTTCTCTAATCAGTTTCTTCTGCATTTGAACCACTGAACAGATGCACAGACTGTCCTGGCTCCAGATCTTATCATTAATTGTCCCTCTCCCATAAAGAGAGGACAAGCACCTTATTTCAGCCTGCATTAGTAACCATGCCACAGTCATTACTTGTCCCAGTTTGTCAGCAATCCAGATGATTCCCTTCTGACTTGCTACTCTTCCCATTTAGGTTTGGATAAGTTTCCTTCACTTTTCTAATTCCAAATGAATTATGCTGAGAGTAGTATATATATATGTTAACAAAATATTGTATACGGGAATTAGAGGTAAGCCTTATGCCAAATTCTGGCTATAATTCTTCAGCACTGCACAGTAGATGATATTCAGTCTCCAGCCATTTAATATACTGCCTGATTTACTTTTGTTCACTGTTTTGGATAAAGGAAAAAGCACCTTAAATGGAAGGTGGATAGAGAATGCAATTCCAAATGTATAACTTTAAAAATGTACTGTTCAGCCTTCAGTGTGTCAGTTGCAACAGAAAAGAATTAGCAATTTTAGCTCTTGCAGGTATGTTTTCATGTAGTTTCATATACTCTGTAAGGTGGCAACATGGAACATGAAAGTTGGAGGTGAGAGTTGGATAAGAATTCTACAGTTCATATAAATACAAGGATGTTAAAATCCCTTCTCTACACTATCAATAAAAGATGCCAATGATGAGCAGCACTGCCATATACTGGTCTAGAAAAAATATTTAGACCATATTTCTGTGTGGAAGAAGTAACAATTTCTAAATCCACCCTATGAAAAGCAGAAAATAAGCCATCTACTCAATGTACAATAGTCATATCCCTTTAGCTGGGCCATGTGGTTTTTAGAAAATAACTTTTCTGCACAATATTTAAAAAAATAATCATTAAAATGGTAGTGCTAATACTTTATCTCTGAGTCATTTTGTGATCACTCTTCAAAAGGAAAGAATCATCTGTCAGATAAAGGAACATCAAGGGACATCCTAGAGGACTATGGTTCCATTTTAGGTGTTTTTAGCCACAAATATTTAAATTTGGTACCCAGTGGGTGAGTAAAGGGCTGATGCAACTCTTGCACTGGGAGGGACAGGACACCATTAACCGTGATGGAGAAGTTTTGAGCATTTGACCATTTATTACTTCTTGCACAGACACATACATGGAATTAGAAGTTTTCCTTTTTCAGCACTTTTAACATGAATATTTCTGTTTATAATCATAAACCAGAACACCAGATGAATTTTTTAAAAGTTGAATCTGGATCTGAACTTTCTGTCTCAGATACATTATTAGATTAACAAGTTCAAATTTTAAAATTTCCTTATAAAACCTCTCAGACTGATCTATATAAAGTAAAGTGACCCAAACAGGTCTGAAAGCACTGATATATTGCACCATAGGTTGATATATTCTTATTAAAAAGCAGCTATGGATTGCTCAAAGGAAAATTTATATTTCAAGCTGTGGAATAGAGAGACATCATAAAGTTTTTAATATAATTACTGCATGCCTTGTGATTTGGAGTTCTTTAAAGCTACAATAAAAATGGCATTTAAAAATAAATCACTATTCAAATATCTGTCAATTTCCATAATCTTTAATATAGCCAAAGGAAAGAATAATTTATCTAAAAATTTAGAAGCAGAATAGATAATAAAATATATCTTCCAAGTGAATGAGGGCCTCAGCTGTTAAAACCAGCATTTACATTGGGACCTTCATGTAGGTCTTAAAACCTTTGCTGGTTTTAGTTTTATTTCTGATATCAAAGCTAGCTACAAAAGCCCCAGTAATATAAATTGTACAGGCACATCTAAAGTCAAAATTATGAACATTCTTGAAACTTTAATGGGGACACCAGTAAACTGAATGATAATCAAAAATTAACTATCCATTAGTCTAACTTCAGATTAAAAGCACTATCTCAGCTTTGGAGACATACAAACATTACAGACTTTCAGTCTTGAGCCTTTTCTTTCTTAGCAGAGTTCAAAATTTAATCCAACAACATCCAGTTCCCATTTTTAGTGGCTTATACCCAAAACACAACAATAAACAAAAGCTAAATATTTTCAAAAGTGTACGTCCATAATATAAAGTAACACAAAGTTGCCTATGACACTGATCTCATATCTAGCAGACACAGAAAATTAATCTGATTTGCCTCACGATTTCACAATCCTGCTAGTCTAATCTTATTATAGGTTTTGGTTTTTTTCAATATTTATATTTATTATTTTATAAACATATGTTGCTGAGCCACATTTGGGAATGCAGTAAATTATTTAGAAAAAGATTAATACCTCTGGTGTAGCTTCCTGACGTATTTTGGGGATTGCATCAGTCTCATGACCACTGCATGTTTTTATCTCAGGACTTTTCTCAAAGGAAATGACAACAAAGAAATTAAACTGACTTAAGAATATTTCTTTTCACCATTACATTGTGGGGATTGTATCTATTGAAAGCTATTTCTTAAATTCAATTTAAATAGAAAATTTAGACCTTTGTAGCATGTCTGAGTATGATTTTAAAAACATAAATATACTTAAGTGCATCTCACACTGAGAAAGTTCTGGCCAATACATTTGAAAGAATTCTTCATGATCCAAGAAGCAGATGAAGTTTTCCAAAGTGCCCGCAATATTTGTAAAGGAAGTCAGGATACCTTGATTGTGTATACAGGCACACGAAGTACATGGTACCTACGCTAAATGCTTGTTTCATTTTCATTTCACTGGTTCTTCCTTGAATTAATTAAGCAGTGGAAGTCCCTACATTTATATTCTGAGAGAATATCCTCGAGGGCAGAGAGGCCCTGCAGAGACCTTGAGAAATCCGAGAGATGGGCAGGCCCCACTTGTATGGGGTTTAACAAGGGAAGGGGCTGGGTGCTGCCCCTGGGACAGGGCTGCCTTGTCTGTGTGTATGGAGTGGGGAGCAAGAGGCTGGAGAGCAGCTGTGGGAAGAGCCCTGGCGGTCCTGGTCCATGGCCAGGTGGATCTGAGTCAGCAGAGCCCTGGCAGCCAGGAGGGACATCCCTGTCCTGGGGACACCAGGCCCAGCACAGCCAGCCAGGCCAGGCAGGGGATTGTCCCACTCTGCTCTTGGGTGGCCTCACCTTGAGTGCTGGGGACAGATTTGGGTGCCACAATATAAAAAAGATGCTGAACTGTTAGAGATGGGCCACGAGGTCTGGGGGGAGGAGGGTATGAGGAGCAGTTCAGGGCACTTTGTTCAGCTGGATAGAAGAGACTGAGACCTCACTGAGCTCTTCAACATCCTCCCAAGGGGCAGCACAGGGGCAGCTCTGATCTCTGCTCTCTGTGACAGGGACAGGACTCAAGGAAATGCCTGGAGCTGTGTCAGGACAGGCTTTGTCTGGATATCAGGGAAAGATTCTTCCCCCAGAGGGTGCTGGGCACTGCCCATACTCCCCAGGTAATGGGCACAACCCCAAGGCTGCCAGAGCTCCAGGAGTGTTTCAACAATTCTCTCAGACACAGGATGAGATTGTTGGGGTGTCCTGTGCAGGGCCAGGAGTTGAACTGCATGATTCTTGTGCTTCCCTTCCAACTCAGCATATTTTGTGATTCCATGAGAACTATTTATGATTGGTCATTTTGACTATTAATCTACTAGTCAATGTCTCCTGAACAACGGATAGAGTATGATTTTTATTTATCTCTCCTCTCTCTTTCAGTCCCTTTTCTTGTCTACTTCAGTAATGACTATAGTCTGGAAACAGAACAAGATTGAAGCCGTAGTTTTGACCANTGGGGGGGTTCAGGGCTGTGAGAGCTCACATTGCCAGCTCATGTCCAGTTTTTCGCCTCCAGGATCTGCAAGTACTTTGCCTTAGAGCAATGGCTTAATTGATTAATTTACTAGAGAACTAAACCACAGCAAAAATCAGAGCCTTTTGTCATCACATGATGTATTTTCCAGGTATTGAAGCATTGGAGAAGCTGATGGAAGCTCTACCCTCTCAGGTTGGTCAGGTTCTTTAGTACAAGCAGCTGCAGTTTCCTTTCCTTAGACTTTTGATGTTTCTGTGCCACAGCCATTGGTATTATGATATCAGCATAACCATCCTCACTATATCCCTTGGACAAATCTGCTCTCCGTCTGTACTTTAAGAATTAATGTTAGCTCTAACTAGAGACCAAATCAAACATGGACAGCTTCCAGGAAAGCTATTTCCTGTTTCCATATAGAGGACGTTATTTACAACTCCCACATGTAATACACAATTAGAGTAGTAAATCTATTTATTCACAGAAAGAATAATGAGTGCCAAGTAAATAGGAAAACTCAGAGGCAAGTATTATAAAAGCATTACTTTTGCTTGGAACACTATTAGCTATTAACAAACATGTTCTAACAACCTGAAAAAGGTCCAGAGGCTTAAGTGCTAAATCTCCATAAAAACCAACTGATTTTTAGCCAGAGTTCCTTTCTGTATTAATTGTATGGTACTTTCAAAGGATGGAATGGTGTATAGCTGCCTTTTGTTAACACCACATTTTGGTTCCAGGCGTAACTGTTTCCTTTCTTCCTCTCACCCACTTTGTCCATTCTTATCTTAGAAACAAAATCATGGAATATTTGAGAATGGAAAAAACCTTTTTTGGAGATCATCCAGTTCAACATCTTCAATTAAGTTGCTCAGGGCCTTGGCCTGAAAAAAAATTAAAGTAAATTTGACCTACAAAACCACAGGAATTATTCTATATTCTCCCCCTCTTCCCCCTTTCCTTTTGGGGGAAGATACTGAAAGCAAGAGATGTGAAGTCTAATATGTGAAGTCTATCCATAATTTAGCACGTTATCTCTAGATTTTCCTATTTCACTCTAAAAAAAAAAAGCCATTGTAACCACAGTTGACAAAAAAAGTCTCTACAGAACTCAATTTCCTTTGGTTTTTTTCAGTCTTTTTAGGAGTGAATAAACAAACTAAGCCATATAAAGCTAAACTGCTAACACAACTGAACTCTGTCCTCCCTCCTAGTAAGACTGAAATGTGTACAAAGGGCTCTTTCAAACCTATCTGTCTGCAACTACCATGTTGCAGGTTTTCCACTGCAGTTTTCATCCAACAAATAAAAAATGTGCTGTTAAAGCCAATAAATTATTCTACCCACTCTAGAGCAACATGTTTGTTTACTCTTGTCCAAAAGAAAGACATTTCATCCAATAATTCAGAAGCAGGTCTATGCTGTCCATAGAGGAGAGGTCCCTGAGCACAGGGAATCAAGTGTTTCAGATTTTTTCTTGGTGACTGAGAAAGGGTAATAATGCCTTTGTTACCAAATACAGTGCTCTTAGCAGAGTCCAGCTTTGTTCTATGTAGTATTTATATGTTATTTCAGAGAGAAAAAGCAAGGCGATAGAATGAATTTTTTTCAGTATATATAATTTCCTAACTTTCCTATTCCTCCCTTCCCTTTTAATTACCATCATTTGTGCCTTATCTCAGAGCATCTTGAAAAACAAGTCTGAAAATCAAGCCTAATAGGGTTGATTTTGCATCACATAACACGTAGTCCATTCATTATGTTTCATAAACCTTTTTTCTCCAAGTATTTCTGGCTGTTGTTTAATTTTAACTTTAACCCTCTGAGATCCCATAATGACTTTTTTTTTACACTTTGAAATTGAAATAAACAATGATATTAATTGAATGGTGTCAAATTTGAAATGAAATAAGGCCAAACCAGCTCTCATCTTATTGTTTGGCTGGCTTTAGCTTTTCAGTTTAGTTAAAAAAAAAAGGTAAATCATACTCAAAAGGAGAGGAAATTATGTGTTTTGATGGTGAATCCCTACAAATGTTTGGTATGTATTTTTTTACAAGCAACAAATCTCTCTAGACTTCAGGGGTTGCAATCATCATGTGTGACACAAAACCTATTAATTAGCCATTAACTCCTAGTGTAAAGATAATGTACTTCTCCCTTGTGAACTTCTGTAGAAAACTAAAATGCAACTGTCAAACAAATAGCAGATTCTCATGATTACAGCTATTTATTTCCTCAGTTACATAAATGAGTGATTCCTAGAAAATTCTGGCAATTATACCATGTTCCCAGGTGATGTCAGCAAAAGCACCTTGTGACTGGATTTGTGCGGCAGGTTCTTTAAACTGCCATTGTCAGCACCAATATGTCAAGCATCACTACAGAGCACAATTTAAATTCAACAGAAAAACACAATTAAAAAATCAAATGATAAGTCTGATTCTATAGATGTCCAGAGAAACTGATGTAACTAAACTTGGCTGAAAGAAAAAGAGGTATGTAATTAACTAGGGACAGATCTCAAAAAAACCATCATGCTGCATCCTTGTCCCAAAGTAGGACTTGTATATAAAATGCAGTGAATATTTTTTGTCCCTATTTAATACAAAAAAAATCAAAGATTCTATCAAAATTTTTTTAAGTAGTAAAAAGGCCTAATCAATAAAATCTGCCACCCTAGTGTAGCACATAATTTTTCATCTATTTAATAATTCAGAGCTATAATATATAAAAAAACAAAGTAGAAAACCCAATCTTAAAACAAATATAATGACAAAACCACTAAAATATTCATTTTCCCAGGAGTTTTCTGGGGGTTTGAGCACAATCCTATCAAAACCTGAACAGAATGCCAGTTCCAAAAATCTTGCATAACAATGGACACTACTTCTGTAAACATTTATTTATATAGCTCTAATGCCATGGGCTTGCCTAAACTCGGATAAAATATCCACTTCAGATATATGTGTATTGTTAGGGTGCAAAGTTGAAATCTTGAGAATTCTACAGGCACTAGTTGCTGTTTTTATTACAAATTTATCAGTTATCTCTGCTTCCCCCACTGCAGCCTGTTCCATTCACCTAAAATGTTTAGTGACAGAGCCACAATGCCATTCATTGTGTTTACACCGTGACCAGATTGTAAATGCACAATAAAAGTGGCTGCTTTCCAAACCTGAAACATACATAAATCTAAGGAAAAATCTCATAAACAATGTCTTCTGTGTGTCCCATCACCCACCCCTCACCAGAGCACTGGATTGACTGTTGTATCTTGAGCTCAGCCTATTGATCTGGAGTGCTAGCGGAGAAGGTGGATCATTTCCCTTCTGCCTGCTGCCCTGGTGCTTCCTCAAATCTTATTGAAAAACAGGCACTGACCTGCAGATTCACATGCAATCAGTAATTTCTATGACCATGGATGTTCAATTATATATAATTACTAAATTGCAAACTGTTAGGGTGGTTTGTTCATTCTTTCTTTTTTTCCTCCCTCCCCGTCTTCTTTGCCCTCCTTCCCCCTTGTTCCTGAGAGTGATATTAATAAAATAAAAAGCAAATAAGTTTCAGAAAATAGTGAAATTATTTCTTCTGTCAGGTATTTAGACCAGAAAACTCATACAATTGGCTGTCTTCCAGGGAAAGGATGACTTTGCAAATTAACACTACACATGCAATATTTTTAATCTCTTCTCTTTGCCTGCCACAGAGGAAGCAGAATTACAAGACTGTTGCAGTAAATTTTCTTTCAATTAAGAAAGAGTGAAGCTTGAGCTCTGTAACATTCAAATCTATCATTTGGATCCCTAAGAAAGAGAACATTTACACTTACATGTCATTAGTCAATCAGCAGAAAGATACAGAATCAATGTATCAGTTCTCCACTCATTTAAATCTGATCTGGAGTATCAACTTACACATCCTAGTGAATTCCTGTTGTAGAGCAGTGAAGTATGCAAGAAAAAATGAAGAGGTTCTAAGCAAACAAATAGTGAAATTTCTATATAATTCCCTATGTTTTGCTTGGACATAAATATGTTGAAGGAGAACACAAGTGGAACAACGTTCTGTCCTTAGCAAGATGCTCTAGTGTGGCATTCACATTCTCTGAAAAAATCCCTTTGCTCAGTATTTTTCTCCTGGGAAGCTGAGAAGCCTCAGAGAAAAGGAAAACAATTTTATGTCATTTGCTTCTCCTGTGTTTTGCTCATGTGGAATGTGTTTGGAGATTGTTTACCCACAGGTGATTGTTTCATTGGATTCTGGTTTGACTCATTGGCCAATCAGTGCCAAGCTGTGTCAGGACTCTGGAAAGAGTCACGAGTTTTCATTATTGTCTTTTTAGCACTGAGTAAGTATCTTTTCTGTATTCTTTAGTTTAGTATAGTATAGTATTCTTTAATATAATATAGTGTTATAAAGTAATAAATTAGCATTCTGAGAACATGGAGTCAGATGTATCATTCCTGCCTTCGTCAGGGCATTCCCTGCAATACAATACTCTAGATGGGCACCTTGAGTAGAGGGGGTGGGCAACATCCCCAAAAGGTCCCTTCTCACCTCCTACTTATTGTGGTTCATGAATGTATGTACACCTCACTGTGGTTCATGAATGTATTCACCTAGGGAATCAGAGATCAGTGGGACAGAAATGCTGAAAATACTGATAAACCAACTTCAAAAGTAAGGATTCTAGCTGATGGATGATTATTATCAATGCACACAGCCATGGGCTAGCTCTTGTTTAGCATGAGTTTAACATGCTAAACATTGTTTAACATGCTTAAACAATGAGTGATAACAGGTTGTCTTCCTGCCTTGCTCTGCAAAAGCAAAGGTGATGTTATTGGCCAGTCAACACGCTTTGTATCTTGCTGGTTTTATTCCTTGCAGATGACCTTCTGAATCCCATTTGTGCAGTTTGATCTCCTGCAGGTACATATTATTTACGCATTTGTGGCTGGATGTGTTGCAAAGCACTTGATGATATAAATGTTAGCAAATCACAGTGCACTGTTGTTGTTAAATTGCATTCTTGGGTTTGGTTTGGTTTTGTTTTGTTGTGTTTGGGGGTTTTTTCCCCCCTGTAGGAAAATGATTAGTTCCTTTGTACTCTACATGATTTGAGTAAACACCCTGTAAATCTTTAAGGTTGCATATGCAAACAATGAAGGCCCAGACTTTGCCTCCATTACTATATCCAAAGGTGTATCATTAACTGGGTATTAAATGTGTTAAAATTTATAGCCTACAGTATTCAAGTACAAGTAGAAATCAATTATTGTTTCCTATAAAAGTAGGAGTTATGGGCTATTAAACAATGTCTCAAATGGACCAAGGTTATTACTGGAAAAAAAATTAATGGGAAACATTCTAACTCAATATACTCATGAGCTCTCACAGCAAGACCCTTAATCGTTAGTGCTTCAAAATGATGTAGCATTACTGATCAATACAGAGGTAAGAATGACCATCAGGTTTTAGCAGACCTCTGTGTCATGAAAACTAATGAAGTTTATGGAAAAGTGACACACGTGCTTGCAGACAATTGAAAATAAATGAATTTGCTCCACAATTACGTGCAACTAAGTGGCAAATCCTTGGTGATATGATATTTTCATGGCACAGCTCAGTACAATGCACTTCATATGGGTTTCTAGTGCTCTCCAAATACTGATGGAGCTTTCTGAGAAAAAGCAGAATTTAGAAATGATGATAGCTATTTAGCACATTTTCGAATATCTAGCCAGTTGTTCAGATGACAGCTAATTCAAATAAACTTTTCGGTTAAGAGTGTGAGACTTGATAATAAAAGCATTGCTAAGATTCAAATATAACAAATATACTACACTTACTTTATCCACTAAACATATTTTGTAAAAATAAGATTAGGTTTGTTAATAAAAGTACACCAATACTGCAATTATTCTTTTAGTTTTGATCCAAATCCCACTAGAGGCAATTGAAAATCTCCCAATGCCTTAGATGGAACAGGATCGGGCTCTTCTGTTTTTAAATTTTGTTTTGCCTGGGAAAGAGCACTGATGTCTATTAAGTGATGGAAAAATTAGTAACTGCTGCCTAATTTTAATATATAAAACCTTTATCTATGTAAAATATTGCATAATACAGTTTATTAATGGGTAATTGCAAGGAAATAAGAAAAAGCCAAAATTTCCTTGTAAAATGACAAACTGAACCATATTCAAAGATATCTTTATTTATTTATATATTACATACTGTCGGTATTAGATGTGTTGTTGAAAGATTTCACTCTACTGTGTAGTTAAACACTTCTTTTACATGCTTCCCATGAATCAGCAGAAGATGGAATTCAGAACATCACATCACCTTTGAGTTCAAAAGTAAACAAAAACATCACATTGTTTTAGTGAGCAAAGAAGAAGAAATTAAAAAAAAAAAGTAATTTGAAAAAAATGGTTAAATGCATAAAGATTAAATAGTCCTCTTTTAACCTGTAACCCCCATTATTCTAATACTGGTAAAAGGTAACCTTGGAAAGACTTGCCTTAAGTTATCATAAAATTCTTTATGCCAAAGTTCAATTTTTAACTGAAAGGAGGGAAAAGTGAGGATGCAGAAAGCCCATCCCCATCACCCTCTCAAAACAGGGTAGGCTAGATGGGACTCTCAGTGCACTGACACTCCTCATTTTTCACTCCTTCTGTCTCCTTTCCCCAAGATCTTCTATCCCAAATAATGTCCTCTAAAGAACTCTTCCACTGCAGATGGGCACTGCAAAGCCACTGTGAAATGACTTCCTCAATTTTACCAGGTCTCTAATATACTAAAATTAGATGCTCATATTATATGCTTATATAGTTATGCAATTTTATGAGTACATAATTATAGCATAATTGTCCACTCTTTTAAGATTTCTCCTTACTCAAGAGAAAAGGGAGTTAGGAAACTAGATTTTCAGAGCAATTTAAAGAAATTAGATGTTAACTCCTTCAAATCAAATAAATGGTGCCTGACAGGAGACCTGTGGGATTCTTCAGTCACACACTCCACATATATACTTATATGGGACCATTCCAACACTAGTCAAGTCCTTGAAAATTATTTTCCCATTTTTGTTGCAAAGATTATGAGACAAGAAGGAAACACTGGTGCTTCATGATGTAGAAAAATTATAAGTACACTGACTGTTTTTTTTCTACAGGGATGACAACAATTCTATCTCATATGTTCAGCAAAAAAGGAAAGTTAAATCCATTTTGTGGTAAAATAATTCTGAACAAAATAATTCAATCAATCCTATTAAATATTTCAGGCTGAACTAGTCCTTCCCTTATTATTTTGAGGTCTCTGTAGGCTGAGCACTTCAATGCCAAATGTGCAGTGCAGCCCAGTCTTCCTTCCTCACCAATTTCCACTTCTGAAGAAAGAAATGAGCTCTCATGCAGATCTCTTGTACTTGATTTTTCCCAGTTAGGAAGCTTCATCCTGCTGGCACTAATTACTCCTGTCACTCGGTTCTCTAAGCCACTGACAGATTTTAGCACCAAGTGCAATCCTACTTAGGACAGACTGGGAAAGGAACTTCCTTTCTTTAGCATGAGGGAGCTGTCTCTTTCCAAAAACATAAGACTGATCAAGCAAAAAGATGTCTGAAGATTCTCCTTTAATCTTCATTTTTTTAAATGTCTCTGTAATGTACCATATGCAGTTAAAACATCAATCCCCCTGCAGAAACCTAGGAAGATAACCTGAAAACATTCCTTCCAAAGTTTGGGGTTTTTTTGTTTGCTTTTTTTTTAAATATAAAATGTCACAAGACATTAGAAATCACTGTGGAATCCCCATGATTTTCGATATTGATTATTCAACAGGACAAGGATCTGAGCAACATGATCCAATGATTCAATCAGTCTTGCTTCTAGCAGGGGATTTGACCAGTAGATGGCTACCAGACTAAATTGGCCTGTGATTTTATGATTCTGCATTTAAGGAGTGCAATTTAGTGACAGACAACATCATCTTACTTGATTTGCTTATTGTAGTCCTTGAGGCCTAGGGAAAGAGCATAGAGAGTTTAGGAGCATCTTGATTTTCTGGAGAGGCCCATATGTGGGAGGAACGTGCCCCACCTCTGGCTGCGGCTGATGGAAGTCATGCCACAAGGTGACAACAGACTTTGAGAGTTCCTGAGGAAGACCAGGAGAGTCATAGTTGATTTCTGATGCAAATTTAAGCTGACCCAGGCAATCAAGGAAAATGTTTAAAGAAAAAAGGAGTGAAACTTTGTTGCTTTCTCTACCTTCCCACAGCCTTGCAATAAAAGTATCTTAGTATTTGATGCTTTTTGTGTTTGCTTTTAGTATTTTTGCTTTTTGATGCTTCCATGCTAGGAAGTTACATGGAGGTGTCTGAACAAAACACTCAGAAGAGACTGACTTTATTATTTCATACTATATTTGGTCTTTTGTGACCAGAGTGGTTTTGTTGATTCAGGGTTTGTCTGTGACAGTCACACACAGAACAGCTGTGATTCCGTTTGTTCTATGAAGAGAACTATTGCTTTAGCAGGAGTCATAGGAATATACCAGGAATATAGGAACCAAACAGGATGGTTTGGGTTGGAAGAGACCTTAAAGCTCACCCAGATCCACTCCCTGCCGTGGGCAGGACACCTTCCACTAGCCCAGATTGCTCCAACCCCCATCCAAGCTGGCCTTGGACACTTTCAGGGATGGCGCCTCCACAACCTCCAGGGCACCACCTTGCAGTTATTCTCCTGTTACTCAAAAAGTAACTAAGTGACAATCAGCCAAGTTCTGTTGAGAGCAGCAATTGAAGCAGGGGAGTTAAATTTGTCCAATTTGAGGAAACACTCATTTACAAGCCCCCACACACCCACTACACATATGCTGGCCCTGGATGCATGCCAGGCTGAGTCCCTGCTGAAACCACCTGGGAACAAATACCCCAAACCCCAAACCATTTTATATCCAACATAGACCAGACCATCAGATGTCACAGAGCTGTCATAGTGCAGGGAAATGATGCTCCTTTCTATCAGCCTTAGTGAAAATGCAAGATGCAAAGTGCAAGAATATTGTTGTGCATGAAGGGATCAGACAGGGATTACAGAAAAAAAGATTGGAATTGTATACTGGTATACAAGAATCTCCTCATGTCCTGTCCTCATCTGACCTCATTTAATCTCAAATTAAGTAAATAATCCAATGTTGTATTATATTTTGAAATCACCCTGCATAATACTTAAAGTTTTCTTGCCTAAAAGTGCTGCTGTGCTGGCAGAATATTTCCAAAGCAATGCCTTTTTAGTCAATCTAATCTGTCTTTTAAGATGTCTAAGACCTTCACTGTCTAAGTGCCTTGAGAATGTCTAGTAGCATGCTCTAATCTTGATAACCTGCTAATTAGGTGCCACCAACATCTGGTGTCCATGTACATCTTGTCCTTGCTGGAAGGAACTGGTATTTTCACACACATAAACTTTCATTCAACATGTCTTCACGCCAATCTTAATATTTGTAACACAAATCTTAACTGAGGGAAACTGAGCAGGCATGTGCAGAATTGTTTTGTGCCAGTCTGATACAGAACGACCACACCAACAAGTTGATTTATGGTGCAAAGCACATAGAGAAAAATAAGTGTTAACAACACAGATAGAACGTTTTACAGCTATTAATGAGGTGCATTTACACAGATGAGTGAAGACTGTTGCATGTTCCTCCTGACTTAAGATTTCTATCATATGATAGAAGACTTCCAATCTTTAAAAGGCAGTAATCTGAATTTCATCAGAAATGTTCTATTTTAATGCTGAATATTTACCTTGATTTTAAACTCTTGAAATGAATGCATTTGCTGAGGGTTTTTATCAATCACTAAAAGTCTTTGAGGGGAATACACAACACTGGCTCCTTATAAGAAAAAGGCCACATTTCATGTTTTTATGAGACATGAAATTCAAGATTATCTGATCAGAAATTGTTTTGGTTTTTGCCTGCTGAGGATCTGAATTGTGATTCATAGAATAATTCATTGCTTAGAAATGTGCAGATTTATCAAACCATGTATCCTGACTTACACAGCAATTGCAAAAGCAGAATTTCAATTCTTGAAGCCACGTTTTCTAGCTCTCTGCACCTCCAGCAATGTTGTGAGTGGGTATGGAATGTCTGGGTCCTGGCCATGCCCCTGCCAGCTACTGCAGAAATTATCCTGGCCAGAACCAGGACACTGAGAATTTTTAAAAATTATCCATTACTATAAAATAAACTAGAAAATGCAATTTTATGAAAATAGCACAATACTGCTGTAATGTGATGGTGAAATGTGACAATTTTTTAGTTAGGGTTGGTTTTTTTTCAGTGAAAAATGAAATTTTCACAATATTTTCTCAGAAAAAAATCTGGAGCTTGGATTGCTTGTTCTTATGAACTCAATATAGTAGGATATCCATATATTCTTTCATTTCAAAATGCATTTCACTAGAAATTTCTTGGACGTATTTAAATGAGGGTGATATTGCCTATGTGATTCTCTACAAAACAAACATAGAGAACAAGGGGGAAACAACATCAAACAGCGTACTCAGATCAAAATAGGTACATGTGCATGGAGCTTTTCTAGCTTTTCAATTTTTCTTTTGCCTGCTTCAGCAGCACAAAGATGGAAAACAAGTTATTCTTGCATGTTTAAAGCCAGATTTTAGATTTAATTCAAGTCTTTTGATATCTGGAACGAGAAAGGAGCAAGGCAAGTGGTGAGATATTAGGCAATGACAGAGCATTTAAAAACAAAGAATGTGAACTTCATTAAAAACAGAAAAGCTTCCCCACAGCTGATATGAATATAATTTTCATGGCTGGATAAAAAAGATCTTGTTTTGTATCTTTTCAGAAAATTATTCTAGCTCTTCAAGACATCCCTCCATCTATCTCAGTCAGTTTCTGCATAGTCCTGTGTGGCTGTAAGCTCATTTTTGCACCATGGACCAAAGTAAAAAACATTATGGTTATTTTTAACTGTAGTATATTTGTTAGATTTAATATTACTAATGCTTTTACTACAAAGTCTCAAAATTTTAACAGAAAATTTAATTTACATCAGCTTTCGTCTGAACAGTCTTGGGTTTGAAAACATTGCAAATATTCACCCTAAAATAAATAGTTTACTATCTAGAAAGGGTTCACATAACAGTTGCTTACTTTTCTTTAAAACAAAGCAAACCACACCACCAAAGTACTTCTTCAGGCTGTGAATTAATCTTCCTGACCCACACAAAAAATATAATGTTGAGTACCCAGCAATGCCCAGTGGATGATGAAGGAGGTATTCTGACAACTCAAGGCAAATTTTTTAAAGCACTTTTTAAGAAGGCATGGAGTGACAGGACAAAGGGGAATGGCTTTAGGTTGAGGGATGGCAGGGTTAGATGGGATATTGGGAAGGAATTGTTCCCTGTGAGGGTGATGAAGCCCTGGCACAGGGTGCCCAGAGAAGCTGTGGCTGCCCCTGGATCCCTGGCATTGCCCAAGGCCAGGTTGGATGGGGCTTGGAGCACCCTGGGCTAGTGGAAGGTGTCCCTGCCCATGGCAGGGGTGGCACTGGATGGGCTTTAAGGTCTCTTCCCACCCAGGAGAGTGTGGGACTCCATGATTCCAGGATTAATAAGTGTAAAAATGCCACTTGGAACTAGCTTGTGTATATTTTTCATTGGTTTAAATATTTTCCTAGGTGTGCGACCTGCTGTTGGCTGATCTGGGTATCATGAGGAAGAAGGAAGAAGGAGCAAGGAGAAAGTGGGCAAGAGCAAGAGTGGAAAAGAGACACCAAAACCTTGTGCATAGGAAAAGGGCCACTGTCCAAGTCCTACTTGTGTCATGCAAGGATCCAGGATCTCTGAAAAACACCTCAGATATAAGCATTTCTCCAGCCCAAGGCACTCAGTTTAAGGCAAAACACTACCAAAAATGTATTATTTTACAGCATAAAATCTCTTGAAATAGACTTTCATGAAGTTGATAATCTCCACTGAATTTTAAATTATTCTTAAAAATTGCCTGCCTAATTTATCCTTTTCATCTTTGGATTCCCAGGTTGAAAAGTAACTTTGCATCTCTCAATGACTTTGAAGAAAAAAAATGCTTAAAAATCAGACTTTTTCTTTTAGATATTTTTGGAAATTTTTTTCATCCTAATTAGTTATGAAAATCAGTGCATATAATTTCTTATTGTGCAGGAAAAAGATTTTTGGAAAAAAAATGCTGTGGTGTGTCTGTGAGAAGGGGGGATTTCCTTTTTATATTTTTTCAATGGTTAAACTAGAATAAATCACTGAAATGGACACCTGCAGCTAAATATGAAATATTAATTCAATGCAGTAATAAATACAATATTATTCTCAATGGCCCTAATTAGAAATAAACCCCAACAATCTTCTACCACCATTTCTTATGCTTCACTAATATGATTCATTTGAAAAAACAGTCTATTTTCATAAAAAAAAACAACTGAAGCAATTAACTGGTCTCTATTTATCCACTTCTGAAGCAAAAAAAAAAAAAGTACACCCAGCACAGAATATATAACCTCTGTTATTTATCCATTTTAAATTAACATAGAGGACCTGCTCCTGGTAATCAAAGAAATCATGGGAAAACAAGGAAACAAAAGGCAAATCTGCTCATTGCTCAGTGTGCTAAAGTGAGCTTGGCTTAGTTTTCTACCTCCTTCCCTTTTCCCTTCATTCCACAGGTAAATTACAGCAACCCCTACTGTCGTTGAGTTTGTGGGTCCCAGGATGAGGGAAGAGATGAATCTGACTCCATATTTCTTAGGAGGCTGATTTATTAAATTATTATATTATATTATATTAAAAATGCTATACTAAAGCTATACTAAAAAGAATAGAAGAAAGGATTTCATCACAAGGCTAGGAAAGGAATGAATAATAAAAACTCGTGACAGACAGAGAGTCCAACCCAGCTGGACCATGATTGGTCATTAAGTCAATACAATTTACATGAGACCAATCAAAGATGCACCTGTTGGTAAACCATCTCCAGACCACATTCCACAGCCATCAGATAATTATTGTTTACATTTCTTTTCTGAGGCTTCTCAGCTTCTCAGGAGAAAAAATCCTGTGAAAGGGTTTTCATAAAATATCATGGTGACACCCCCAGCCTGAAGAAGTTTACAAGAGGCAGACCTGTTCCCAGAGGAACAAGTGGGCTCCTTCTTAATGGCCCTAAAATCTCTCTTCTTGCACTTGAACTCATCCTCCTGTGCTCCCTGCTCTGACAAAGGCAGCTGGCAGGAAGCTGTTAGTCCTGTTTTTACCCCAGTCTCCCAGGGGCTCAGATGATGGAAAACAGACAGGAATGATTGTGGAATACGTGGATATGAATCTACGCAAAAGAAAGTCATCCTACAAGGTGTGTTTTTAATTGAGAACTCCCATTCTGAATGTATGTTTGGTGGGGTTTTTAATGGTAATATATTTCTTAATGATGAACAAAAAAGCAAAAGCTTATTTAAACAGAGCTGATTTGAATTAAAGAGCCCATGGCTTTAAATTTAAGTAGTTTATTCTTCTCTAGATGTAAACACATAGAACAAAATCCAGGGAGCATCCATGCACACTATTGCTTATGCAAAAAAAATCTGCAAGCTTCCAGAGGTAAAAGTATCTGGGGATACTTTAGTTTCTGTCTTCAGGGCCATGATGGTTCAGCAGAATCCCCTGGTCCAGATAATTAAATTTTTCTGACTTTTATTTTTTCTGAAAAAATTTAATTTTTTCTGACTTTCACCTCCTGTTCTTGAACCACAGGACTCTGAGAGATGTATGTTAAATGGGATATCAGGAAACAATTCTTCCCTGTGAGGGTGGGAAGCCCTGGCAGAGGGTGCCCATAGAAGCTGTGGCTGCCCCTGGACCCCTGGAAATGTCCAAGGCCAGGCTGGATGGGGCTGGGAGCAGCCTGGGATAGTGGAAGGCGTCCCTGCCCGTGATGAGGGATGGCATTGGGTGATTTTAAGATCCCTTCCAAGCCAAACAGACTGGAATTCCATGATTCTCTGGTCTGTCATGGCCACAAGCTCAGTCACTCCTGTGAAGGAACCAGAGACACAGACATACCCAACATCTGGGCAGGAATTGATTGCCACGTCCTAAGGTGTTGCGGTGATGAGCCCTTGGGGGCTCCTGGGACAGGTGAAGAGAACTGAATCTTGACTCCCTGTTTTAGAAGGCTGGTTTATTATATTATGATATATATTATATTAAAATGCTATATAAAAACTATACTAAAAAGGATAGAGAGAAAAGATCCATCAGAAGGCTAGCAAGAATACAAAAGGAATGAATAACAAAATCCTGACTCTCACAGAGTCCACACAGCTGGACCATGATTGGTCATCAAGTAGAAACAATCTACATTGAACCAATTGAACATGCACCTCTTGCATTCCACAGCAGCAGATAATTATTGTTGCCATTTCTCTGCTGAGGCTCCTCAGCTTCTCAGGGGAAAAATCCTGGGAATAGGATTTTTCATAAAATATCATGGCTACACTAAGGAATTAATTTTGTAAGTCCAACGGTGAAATTCACATTTGTGTCATAGTTACCAGCATGGTGTAGCTTGATATGTTGTGTCTGTGTCCACACTCAAGTGTGAAATAATAAAAACCACCACAATTATTAAATAAGTAAGTTGAATTATATATCCTGACAGAAGGAATGGGGCCACTTGTGGCCAGAAAAGCTTCTGACTCTGGAAGAGTCCAATCAAGCTCACTTTCTGCAATGGGAGAAAAAGAAAATGTGGATTTTTAAAATATTTTTCTCCAACAGTCAGTAGGTCAGTGGTAAATCCTTCAAACCAATTTTGGGGAATTTGGGTGTATTGTCATCACTCCTTCAGAATGAAAAAATGAAATCAGAGACAGGAGTAATGTATGTATAAAATCAGAAGTGATAAGAAATAAAGATAATGATCCCTCACTGAGCTTTCTGGAATGCTACCAGGATGGATTTGGTGACCATGCCAGCCACATAGGCAGATATGATGTGAGACTTATGGAATGACACAAGAAAAGACTGCTCTGGTTACGTATTTTAACTCAAGTCAGGATCAAAATTGTTTATGGATTTTTATTTGAACAACAAGTAATGAAATGGCAATCCCAGAGCTATACATTCATGATCAATAGCAGCAATATGACACCTAAATGGCATTACTACACACTCAACAGCTGTTAATAAAACCTTATAAATTTCTAGAACCCTTTAATACCTTTTTGCAAAACGTTCTGAGCGTGCACTCCCACACGGTGTCGTTCACACGCTCCTGTTGATCCACCCCCACACCGTGTGTGCTGCCATCACACATCCCCTCTCCTGGCTCTGGCTTCCCCTCCCTGCACACCCTCCTGGGAGGGAGGTGGTCCAGCTCTGAGTGTCCTCCTGCTGCTCCTCACACCCAGGGAGCCACCAAGACCCTGGAGAGCCAGGGCTGCCCAGCCAGTCCTTCCCAGTCTGGATAATGGGGCATAAACACTGGCCTTGGGAGGGTTTTGGAAAGGTGACTCCTGGGGTGTCAAGCCCAGGCTTTCTGCTGTATGTTACCTTCCTCTCAATCCCTGCATGTTGTATTTCCCATCCTTAATTTTATGCCTTTTCAAGCTGGCTCCTTCTTTCATCCAAAGTCTCTTGATCATGCTCTGGATAGATCTTAATTTGGCTGACCATCATCATAAGGAAATCTTGTTATTTTTAATTTGCTCTTGATCATAACCATTAATATTTGGGCAAGAAACCACTCAGAGGAGAGAGTTTTGGGTGTTCTGGCCACACACTGTTGTATTCACACTCCTGAGTTACCCAGGTCACGTTCCCCAGAGGTGGACTGGGTGTTTGTGGCAAGACCTTGATGAAGAGGGGCTCTTAGGAGTGGCTTCTGGGAGAAAATGCCAGAAGCTCCCTCAAGCTCAACACAGTCTGTTCCAGGGGATGAATCTGAACTCAGCTCTGGGATGAATCTACTGCTGGCCATGCCTGAGTGGAGGAAGTTGTTGATCCCCACCTACTCGTGGCAGAGCCTGCACAGCTGTCATCTGGAGAGGAGGCTGAAGTGGAACAAGCCTTCTGGCAGGACTTGTGACCGAGGCTGGAGCAGCCTTCTCCTGCAGGACTGACCCTGTGCAAGGGGCCCATGCTGGAGCAGTTTGTGAAGAGCTGCAGCCCTTGGGAAAAACTCAGTCTGGAGAAATTCATGAAGGGTTGTCTCCCATGGGTACGACCCCACACTGGAGCAGGGGAAGCACCTGCTGAGGAAGGAGCAGCAGAAAAACCAGGGGATACACAGACCACAACCCCTTTTCCTGTCCCCTGTGCTGCTCATCTTTAGGAGCTATACAAGCTGGGAGTGAAGCTGAGCTCAGGAAGAAAGAAGGGTAGGAAGAAATTTGGTTTGTTGTTACTTCTCATTATTCTACTCCCTTGTTATTTGGTAATAAATGAATTCTCCAGAGCTGTCTATCTTGTCCATGCTGGTGATGTGTGANTGATTTTAAGATCCCTTCCAAGCCAAACAGACTGGAATTCCATGATTCTCTGGTCTGTCATGGCCACAAGCTCAGTCACTCCTGTGAAGGAACCAGAGACACAGACATACCCAACATCTGGGCAGGAATTGATTGCCACGTCCTAAGGTGTTGCGGTGATGAGCCCTTGGGGGCTCCTGGGACAGGTGAAGAGAACTGAATCTTGACTCCCTGTTTTAGAAGGCTGGTTTATTATATTATGATATATATTATATTAAAATGCTATATTAAAACTATACTAAAAAGGATAGAGAGAAAAGATCCATCAGAAGGCTAGCAAGAATACAAAAGGAATGAATAACAAAATCCTGACTCTCACAGAGTCCACACAGCTGGACCATGATTGGTCATCAAGTAGAAACAATCTACATTGAACCAATTGAACATGCACCTCTTGCATTCCACAGCAGCAGATAATTATTGTTGCCATTTCTCTGCTGAGGCTCCTCAGCTTCTCAGGGGAAAAATCCTGGGAATAGGATTTTTCATAAAATATCATGGCTACACTAAGGAATTAATTTTGTAAGTCCAACGGTGAAATTCACATTTGTGTCATAGTTACCAGCATGGTGTAGCTTGATATGTTGTGTCTGTGTCCACACTCAAGTGTGAAATAATAAAAACCACCACAATTATTAAATAAGTAAGTTGAATTATATATCCTGACAGAAGGAATGGGGCCACTTGTGGCCAGAAAAGCTTCTGACTCTGGAAGAGTCCAATCAAGCTCACTTTCTGCAATGGGAGAAAAAGAAAATGTGGATTTTTTAAATATTTTTCTCCAACAGTCAGTAGGTCAGTGGTAAATCCTTCAAACCAATTTTGGGGAATTTGGGTGTATTGTCATCACTCCTTCAGAATGAAAAAATGAAATCAGAGACAGGAGTAATGTATGTATAAAATCAGAAGTGATAAGAAATAAAGATAATGATCCCTCACTGAGCTTTCTGGAATGCTACCAGGATGAAATTGGTGACCATGCCAGCCACGTAGGCAGATATGATGTGAGACTTATGGAACGACACAAGAAAAGACTGCTCTGGTTACGTATTTTAACTCAAGTCAGGATCAAAATTGTTTATGGATTTTTATTTGAACAACAAGTAATGAAATGGCAATCCCAGACCTATACATTCATGATCAATAGCAGCAATATGACACCTAAATGGCATTACTACACACTCAACAGCTGTTAATAAAACCTTATAAATTTCTAGAACCCTTTAATACCTTTTTGCAAAACGTTCTGAGCGTGCACTCCCACACGGTGTCGTTCACATGCTCCTGTTGATCCACCCCCACACCGTGTGTGCTGCCATCACACATCCCCTCTCCTGGCTCTGGCTTCCCCTCCCTGCACACCCTCCTGGGAGGGAGGTGGTCCAGCTCTGAGTGTCCTCCTGCTGCTCCTCACACCCAGGGAGCCACCAAGACCCTGGAGAGCCAGGGCTGCCCAGCCAGTCCTTCCCAGTCTGGATAATGGGGCATAAACACTGGCCTTGGGAGGGTTTTGGAAAGGTGACTCCTGGGGTGTCAAGCCCAGGCTTTCTGCTGTATGTTACCTTCCTCTCAATCCCTGCATGTTGTATTTCCCATCCTTAATTTTATGCCTTTTCAAGCTGGCTCCTTCTTTCATCCAAAGTCTCTTGATCATGCTCTGGATAGATCTTAATTTGGCTGACCATCATCATAAGGAAATCTTGTTATTTTTAATTTGCTCTTGATCATAACCATTAATATTTGGGCAAGAAACCACTCAGAGGAGAGAGTTTTGGGTGTTCTGGCCACACACTGTTGTATTCACACTCCTGAGTTACCCAGGTCACGTTCCCCAGAGGTGGACTGGATGTTTGTGGCAAGACCTTGATGAAGAGGGGCTCTTAGGAGTGGCTTCTGGGAGAAAATGCCAGAAGCTCCCTCAAGCTCAACACAGTCTGTTCCAGGGGATGAATCTGAACTCAGCTCTGGGATGAATCTACTGCTGGCCATGCCTGAGTGGAGGAAGTTGTTGATCCCCACCTACTCGTGGCAGAGCCTGCACAGCTGTCATCTGGAGAGGAGGCTGAAGTGGAACAAGCCTTCTGGCAGGACTTGTGACCGAGGCTGGAGCAGCCTTCTCCTGCAGGACTGACCCTGTGCAAGGGGCCCATGCTGGAGCAGTTTGTGAAGAGCTGCAGCCCTTGGGAAAAACTCAGTCTGGAGAAATTCATGAAGGGTTGTCTCCCATGGGTACGACCCCACACTGGAGCAGGGGAAGCACCTGCTGAGGAAGGAGCAGCAGAAAAACCAGGGGATACACAGACCACAACCCCTTTTCCTGTCCCCTGTGCTGCTCATCTTTAGGAGCTATACAAGCTGGGAGTGAAGCTGAGCTCAGGAAGAAAGAAGGGTAGGAAGAAATTTGGTTTGTTGTTACTTCTCATTATTCTACTCCCTTGTTATTTGGTAATAAATGAATTCTCCAGAGCTGTCTATCTTGTCCATGCTGGTGATGTGTGAGGGATATTTTTGTCCTTACCTCGCCCACCAGCCTTTAATCATTGTTTTTCTCCATTGTCACTGAGAAAGGGGGAATGATAAAGCATCTTGGTGGGCACCAGATATCCAGCCAAGGTCAGTCCAACTCATGCAGATTACTAAAAACTGGAAAACAGAGACACAAGGTAGAGATTTCATTAAAGACCTTTTTAACGTCACAAAAATGGATGAGAACATATTTTCAAAATGTTATTCACCTGAATGAAGAGAGCTTAGAGTTCTTGGTCTAGCAGAGCTCGATCAACTTCCCTTTATTTTTGTGGTGTATCTTGTTATTTCTGGCACCCTATTACAGCCATAAAGTCATACATGATGTTGTAGGTGGGTTGTGCTACTGTGGTGCTACCTGACTTTATTTCTGCATATATATCATGATATGACTTTAACAAATACACAATTTTTCTTTCATCTGGCATTCTGCCTTACTGATGCAGGTTTCATTTGTGGCCTTTTATGAGTTCTGCTTTTCTCTCATATCTCCCACATCACCAGTGAATCTGTGAAGTTTTGAAATAATTCTTCCTTAGGTGTATTAACTCGACATTTTCCAAGATCAGTTTTGTTGTGTTGCTCTTTCCTGGCTCCCAGTATTGCTACGTCCCTCTCCATTCTGTTTCCTTGTCCTTAGTTTTGCTTTGCATGTGAGTGACCAAGGACCACAGTGTGGTTCACTTACCAGAGTTAACAGATGCAGGTGGCATCTTCATCAAGGTGCGTGCCTTCCCAAAATCTCTTCTGAACTTAGGCCTAGATCAATACTGCTGTGTCTCTAAACCATCTAACTCAATCTAGTTCTTTATCAGCAATTTTGCTTTTTCTTGTGGTATGTAGTTGATATACGAAATTTTCATGTGTTCAGCAAAATATATATTCTGCTTTTCAGTTACAAAATCAATTAATTTGCTTGTGAAAAGCAAGTTGTTACAGGTGAACCACTTGTCCTTATACCAAACTCTTAAATCAACACTATTATCTGACCAAAGCTAAATAAAACTGACATAATTTTTTGCTGTTTCTGGTACTGGAAGGCTTTTTATTCAGTAGAGAAATTTTAACTGAGGAAAAGGCAATACAACACTTTTCTGTGAGTTCAGGTACCAGAAGACAGGAGCTCACCTAACTGGGTGATTACTGTACAGTGTGTAGGCAAACACTTTCTCTGCCAGTAAAGGCTGGGATTTTGTGGCTGTGCTCTGAGAAGAAACTCCAGTGAGATAACAGATGAGATGGCAGCAGGTGTAGGAGTTCCTATGAATAAAACAGAAGCAGCAGCAATAGAGGAGCTGAGCAGCTGGGCTTAGGTACTCGATGTTGTCATTCTCTCACTGCAAGATTGATTCCATGGATATCTCATTGAAATTATTTTAGCTGGCTAGTTGGATTTTCCCCTAGTTTTGTCTGATAACTGATTTTCCTTCCCAGAGATGTATTTTGAGTTTATCATGGTAAATTTAGGAAAATGGCTAAGTAAAGTCTTTACAAAAATCAGCAAGTTACTCAAGAGAAAATCTGAAGTTATATTCCTCTTCCTTTGGAGCTGCTGGAAGTACTGTGGTAGAATGAAATCTGCTGTGTGTACTGTGGATTTTTCTTTTTTTCTGTATTTACCATTCCCTTTGGTTCTTAGATGCCTTCACATAAAGGACCTTTGTTGGGTTAATTCTCTTTATCACCTAAACATGTTATATAAAAACAACTTTTCTGCAGGAGAGACTGGTAGTAACATGGTAGAGTTTTCCATTTATATTATGCACGTTGTAAACCCTTGTCAGCAAATTGGATGCTAATAGAAGCAGAGGAGAATCCTGTGTGTGGCTGAATTTCTAACAAAGGCAAATCCAACCAGTGGGCTACACTTAACTGGTTTAGTAACTGAAAACTGAATTTACTGTTTAGCTACAAACACAGATGTTGGTGCTTCATCATGAGTCCCTTTTACCCAGGGGTGAGGGAGAGCGGGATTCTTGTGAGTAGCAGCAGATGGCACTTCTGTCTGTTTTAAAGCAGTCTCATTAAGAGATGCTGCTGAGAAAAACTGCACGGACTTCATTATTTTTTTGGTAATGTGTAAATTTGGAGAGCATTATCAGCAGATTTAGTCATGCTGTGAGAAAAAAAATAAGTATGATTCGTGGTTAATTCCAAAATAAGGTGTTTCCTTTGCTCAGTTCTCATGCCATAAAAAAATCTACAAAAGAAAGACAAGCAACTCTGGACTTCTTTATGGAATTACATAGTCACATTGCAAAGTTCATGCATAATTTCTCAAGGTTCTTAGCTGCAAAGAGGCCTGTAAAAGTTTGAAAATATAAACTGAAATATGAAATATCATGTTTTGATATGAAATATCATGTTTTTCTCCTCTGAGAGAAAAAAAGAAGACAAAATTTAAATTTCAAAATAAATGAAGAATTTTCAATCCAAATTTCAGCTCAGAACAGTATTATTGTTGTTTTTATGTTTTTTTTTATCAGGCGCCTGCCATATACTTATGCTTATGTGCTGAGGCTCTATGAGTTTGTTGTTCCTGTTTCCTGTCTTGCATAAGTAGCTAAGCAAAGAACTGAGAGCTTACTAATACCTGACTAAAAGCTCCTTATTTCCTCATGGAGCAGCAAATGCCTGCCCCAGCTAGTGCAGGTCGGGTGGGTAATGTATATCTGCATGTACTTCAGACATGGAGAACAGCACAGGCAGCTCTGTCAGGGATATAAACAAGCATTTTATGTTCCATTAGTCTCCTGGATTTTATTCTCACTTTCTTCAAGAGAAACAGGCTTTGATACCATACCTGCACTGAGTTATAGCCCATTATACTGAGAAACCTGAGAAATAAATTTGCAGGCATTCACACATCCCTGAAACCACTCAGCTCTGAGATGCTTCACTCAGCATCACCTTCCCCTCAGAATCCACTAATTGACAAGTCTGCTGGAGCACAAGAGAGACCCAAGGTGCACACACCGAAAGGAAGAGGGAGAGTTGAGGGTCTTTGATGTCACTGTCATGGGGATGGAGCAGGCTCTGCTCCGTGGGGCCCAGCAGTGGCACAACCAGAGGAGCAGGCAGGAACTGATGCCCAGGAAGTTTCACCTGGACATGAGGAAGAACTTTCCAGTGCAGTGAGAGAGCACTGAAGGGGGTGAAGTCTTCCTCACTGGGCATATTTCAGAACCATTGGGACAATCCTGAGCCATGTGCTCTGGGATGGCCCTGCTGGGGCAGGGAGATGGGATCAGATGAGCACTGTGGGCCTTTCCAGCCTTGTTTGTTGTGTGATTGTACACACAATGAGACCTTCCAGCCTTGTGCTTGAAGGTCCCTCTGATGGGCTGTTGTTTCAGCCCCCAGCAGCAGAGCACGTGCACCCAGAGCTGGCAGCTGGGAAAGCCAGAGCACATATTGTAACTTACTGCTGACCACCTCATCTTTGAGCTCAGCCTGACATGCCCATTTTCTCATCCCTTCAAGTGGGGCAGATCTTTTTTTTCACAGTAGTGAGAAAAGTAGTTAGCTCTGTAGCAGCAGGGATTTGTAGTAGTATCATAGAAGCCTGGAACCACAGAATCACAGCACCACAGCATCACAGAACAACCTGAGCTGGAAGGGAACAAAAAGGATCATTCCATTTAACTCCTGGCCCTGCCCAGACACCCCAACAATCCCACCCTGTGTGTCCCTGAGGGCATTGTCCAAACACTCTTGGAGCTCTGGCAGCCTTGGGGCCGTGCCCATTCCCTGGGGAGCCTGGGCAGTGCCCAGCACCCTCTTTCCTAATATCCTTTTCCTAATATCCAACCTAAACCTCCCCTGACACAGCTCCAGATGTTCCCTTCGATCCTGTCCAGTGGTCACAGCAGAGAAGAGATCAGTGTTTCCCCCTCCTCTTCCCCTTGTGAGGATATTGAAGAACTCAGTGAGGTCTGACCTCAGTCTCTTCTCCAGGCTGAACAGATCAAGTGCCCTCTGCCCCTCCCTAGAAGACTTCCCCTCCAGACCCCTCTCCATCCTTGTAGCTACCTTAAATCTTCAAAAAAGAAACTCAGGAAATTAGGTGCCACAGAAAAGCAAAAAGTTCTCATTTGAAATGTTCACATGAAAAAAAAAGGCTTTTAGTCCACACAGAAATCTGAGAATTCTTACAAACTTCAACAGAGAAGGTGCAAGAAATGAGGACCTAACGGATAGCGTAATGAATGAAAAGAGAGAACCAAAGTTCTCAGAAATGGAAAGGATAGTAGCCTTAAAAAGATCTTAAGAAGACGTAATATCCATTTCCTCACAGCCACTTTTATCTGTAAGAGAAACAAATCACAACTTACATAATTTGGCAAAGAGATTTCAATCTGAACTATTTTTCTTCTAAGCAATTTCTAGACAGGACAACTATGAAGAATCTTTATGGCCCTCTTTTATTTGTTTACTAATGTCAGTGACTTTTTAATCTTCTTGGGGAAAGTGAAAAAAAAAGAGTATATTGTTCTTTTACAATATGTAAACAAACAACACAACTACTACATGTGTCCTTTTATATCCTTTTTTGGGCAAAGAAAACTAACAGAGTTTAAGAGCTTGCAGATCAAATATGAGATATTGGAATCCAGCCTTAAAGATGATATTTATTTCCAGCATTCCCAGGCCTATCAGTATACAAGGAGGAAAATGCAATTTGACATTGCTGCATTTGAATAGCATTCATGGTTAATTAGGTTACCAGTACCACTGGCAGGGCTTAGTATTGTCCCTTAGGACTAGATCTTTTACCAGTGTGTGCAAATGATAACCTTGAGTATCTGTTTTATCCTCTCCATCAGTACTCTGCCGTATTCTGTTGCTCTACAAAAATATAATATGCTTAAAAGAACAAAGAAAGCAGTAGCTGCAGTTTTATCCAGATGTAATTTATGCTATCTGTCTGACATACTGAGAGCAACTGAAAACTTAGAGATTTCTGAATTAATCTCAGCTAAATCCTGGACTTCTAGAGATGCTGGATCTTCTACTGAAATTTTACACTCTCCTGTACACAGATGCTTTTTCTGTTCCAACTCTGACTCTCTCACAGCATCAGTATCCAGAGAAAGAATCAATCCTGAAAGTCATATAAAAATTCCATCTTGTCTGACCAAACTGCAGCATGTACATTCATAAAGTCATGTTTTTCTTCCTCCATAACTTTGCTAAGACAGTAGACTTCAAACCACAACAGCAGTATTTTCTCATTTCTAAATCTACACATTTATTTTGCATTGTCTAAAACCTGAACCCTGAAGAGACTGCACTTGGAATTTCTTTGTGTGGGAATTTAGAGAGTGTACGTATTTTATCACAGTCCTCTTCTACACAGAAACCCACCAGAAATCAGAAGCTTCATATCAAAATAAGATTAAAAGTCTGTCAATATAAGGCAACAAAAGACACAAAAGGCTAATGCTGTTTCCCTTTCTCCTGTAACTGCAGACTTCATGTGACTGTCGTGATGTCCACGAGTAAAAATGGTGCTCCCCAGCTCAGTACCTTCTCCAAGATTCTCCAAACCACTCACCTGCCACCTGGAGAGGACAACTGGAGGCAAAAAAAGTTAAGATGGTGGGCTGGGATCAGAAGCAGTGCTGGAAACAGTGATGGGACAAGAAAAGGAACACTGACAGCAACAATACGAATTAAAGAAAGTAAAAGAAATTATTCACACAGGAAAAACTCCCTGAGAACTGACAATACCAGATGGCTCCCTCAGCCATGCTTTCTCCACCAGGAGGAATCCCCACTCCCCAGGAGAGACTCCCCCTTTCCCCTACACCTGGAAAATGTGAGTCAGTACAAATAACCTCAGGGTCTTTGCTCTGCCCCTCCTGGCAAAAAAAATTAACCCTGTCCAGACCAGAACCAGACCAGAACCAGGCCAGGACTTTTCAAATATGATGGAGAGAACTGCTTAGAAATTGCATCTTATGTATGTAATTGAGTTGAACAGTCATAGCATTGTCTTAGTGCTCATGAATGAATTTAAATGGGCATAGAAATAGATCTCTAGCTGCAGCTGTATTTCTCTGCAAACCTAGTAAAAATAAGTCATTCTTTTCTACTACACAGAATTCTCATATACTCTTCAGCTAATTTTTTTAAGAATTTCAGAAAGACCTTTAAATATTGTTTGGTTATCAGAGAATCTGATTCTTTTTCTTGTCATGTTCTTGAATTATTTTCTGTCACTGATGGAAGGATTGTGTTTTTCTTTCTAGTTTCAAAAGTATAGGTCCTACAGGGATGCAACAGATTTTCAGTAAAGATTATAACTGTATTCTTTTTTTCCATTTTAATTGTGTTTAACTGTGCTTTTCAGCTCAGGAAAGTAAGCAGGACAAGATACAGAATGTCAAAATGTTATTTTTTCTAAATAAAATTTTTGGGTTTTTATTCAAATTCCAGAAAAGTGGTATATTGCAAAGCACAGCAACACACAGCACCTTTTGGGCATCAGAGTACCTTATTTCAGATTTATTAGTACTGAAGAAAGTGAACATAAGATTAATATAAGCAAATTCAGTCCCAAACATTGTGGCTTCACTGAAATTAAGCCTGCAAGGACTTAATTACACTTCCTGCTGAGCCATCCCAAAAACTTTCCTGAACTTTTTGTTCTTGAAGAAGTTGGTAAGCACTTTTTTTCCTTCACCAACCTCTTCATCCCCCTCAGAAAGGGCCAAGCCCATTAAAATTTGATCCATTAATTTTTTACAGTAAGTTAATTGCTGGGATATTAAGGCTACAAAAGTGGGCAATTGCTCTCTACTTCACCTCTTCTTATCCTCCAGTTGTCATTGCTTGAGAAATGAAATGCCTGAAAGTGGAATTGCCTATTTAAAAGCAAGCCTACAGAATGGCAGGGGATCCCCTTTTCTTTAATCCAGCCTGACACTAATCAGACATAACCCTCCTTCTGAATGGGAACACAGATGGAAGATTTTCCAAGCCTGGATATTTATCTGGAGATGGTCACTACAGCTTTGGCAGGGAAACATTATTTTCTATTGATTTAGGTAGAAACATAATTCCACTTTTAAAGTGAAGAGAAGGTTTATATGCATAGTCTAATAACTGAGGGTCCAATTTTGATCAATGAGTAGTGCAAATCATGACAATTCCTAGTCTGTGTCTCTCCCCTACCCCATTAGCATACATTAACATCTATTGATACATAAATTGATTCACTTATTAAATGACTACTTTATGGTCTTATGGCATACATTTCATTTTTCTAGCAGATGGTGCTTTTTGTTGCTGATCACGTTTGTTTTCTGGTAGGAAGTGCAACACTATTGACATAAAACCAAATTTAATATGTGAAAATAAAATCAATTCTGTGTAGGGATGTTATAGTCCCAGGAGATCTGGCTTTGTCTGACAAGGTACAAACTCAGATATTAATTTTTTTTTTTTTTACAGTCCTATTGCCTAAAATGTTTAATCATGGTTTTCATTCTAAAATCTCCACTTTTCATTACCCCACAATGCCTTTGTAAAGGCGAGCTGTCAGACAGAACCACTTTGGTGTTGCAAAACACCAAAACCACTTTGGGCGTTCCACATTTTCCTTCAAATCTTCCCCCCACACACTTAAATGGTGTTTTTATTCTATAAACCTAATAACAAACTTTTCTTTCTCCACTTGCATGGGCAGCACCTTAGTCCAGAGGCTTCCTGGTGCCTCAACCAGTGAGCTGTTTTCTGTGGACTCTGCCTGCATTTCGGTATTTAAACTCACATACTAGAAGAAGGGATAAATCAAAACTTCACAAAAACCAGAAGAGAACAATTTACATTCAAGATGTCAGGACAAGTCCAGAGAGTAGGAATTTATCTATGAAAAGTGAGGTCAGGGGACAAAACTCCCTGGTGCCAGGGATCAGCTGTTGTGGATTAAACACTTCTGCTGCTGAGGTTGTGCTTTGCAGGGGGATCCTGCCCTGTGACCCCAGAGGGGATGAGCAGGTGGAACAGCCCTAGGGAAAGGGACTTGGGGATGCTGTGGATGAAAGGCTGGACATGAGTCAGCAATGCAAACTCAGTCTAGAAAGCCAAAATTGTATCCTGGGCTGAGCTCCCAGTGTGGTTAGAGGGAAAGGGGGGATTCTGTTTCTCTGCCCCTGTGCTCAGGTGAGACCTCACCTGCAGAGCTGCTCCAGCCCTGGAGACCAGCATGGGAAAGAGGTGGAGATACTGAAGAGACCAGAGGAGGCACCAGGATGGTCAGAGGGATGGAGCAGCTCTGCTGGGAGGAAAGGCTGGGAGAGCTGGGATTGTTCAGCCTGCGGAAGAGATGGCTCTGGGGAAGACCTCATTGAAGGGGTTTTTTAGGAAGATGGAGACAGACCTTTAAAGCCCTTCTGGCTTTAAACCAAAGGTGGGTAGATTCAGGAGAGATATCAGGAAGAAATTTTTTACAGTGGTTGGTGGTGAAGCACTGGAAGAGACTGCCCAGAGAAGCTCTGGCTGCTCCATCTTTGGATGTGTCCAAGCCCAGGTTGGAGCAACCTGGGCTAGTGGAAGGTGTCCCTGTCCATGTCGGGGCTGGTACTGGATGGGCTTTAGGGTCCTTTCCCACCCAAGCCATTCTGTGATTCTATGAGTCAAAAGGGCAGCTGCTATGTAAAGAAAAGGGAAAGTGCTCCCTTCTGCTTCTCTCACCTTATCCAGAACCCTCTTCTGTCCCCACAAAACTCTCAAACAGCCCTGCAAAGCTGTATTCCAGCTCTGCCCAGATCAGCTCTGCCAGAGGAATGCATTGTACCATTGCTTCTTCTCAAAGTGTTTATTATGACTAAAACCAGGAAGCCTCTATCTCATCCTTTTTCCTTAGCCTCTGTTCTGCTAGTTGCTGATCTTGGATTAGAAATTTTAACAACTGAGAAGAAAGCTAACAAAGTAGTACATTTGGGAATCAATTCTTAAAAGAGAGGACAGATGTCCACCTGTTTCCCTGTCAGAATTTCTCACAGAGCCTCTGTGCTCTCCTTTAACAAAAATAAAAAGTATTCTTTCTCCACCAAGTCTGTCTGGTTATGTGCAGCAGCAGCTAGAGAAAAGTAGTCTCTGTACAATGAAGATGCTTTGCTTTGGGACTATCTCAATGCCATAAATCTATGCACAGACATTTCAGGTGAAGTCTCCCTTTATATCCTATTGTACAAAGTCCAGCTATTCTTCTCCATCTTCACCATCTCCTTCCATAAGTTTTACTGTAAGGGTATCTCTTAAAGTAGGTCCTAAAATTTTTGTTAGGGAAGGGGTTTGCTGTTGAGCTGCAGATTTTATCATGCGTATTTCCTGCATCACCAAAGCTCAATCAAATACAGAGAACACTTTTTGAACTTGTTAGCATGGATAGGTTGTCTGCAAGATGGGATGATAAAATTATTTACTTCCTAAAGTCCTTTTATGGCACAACCTGCCTATGTTCAGTAGCTAAGTGCTCCTTTGAGTCAATGCACAACCTTTTGCTCTGCAGCATGCAACAGCTATTCATCTATGCACTAATTCCATCCAAATTACTGCAAGTTGCTGACTTCTACCATCATTTAAGCTATTATATCTCTGTTTTTCAATTAGCTGTTATTGTATAAAATACCTTATCTTACCCTGGCATCTGTCTTTCCTTTTTAGGGTAGTTTTGAATCTATATTTATATCCAAGGTCTCCGTTTCCTTTGTGGATCCTTGCAGAGCCTGGTTTTTCATTCCTTATGAGGCATTTCCTTATTTCCAATGCTAGTCTAAGAATATTATTTTAATATTTTCCTTTATGTAATGTACTAAAAAAGAAAAGCAAATGAGGCTTTGCTCTTGTTCTATATGTGAATGTCTACCTTCTAATTGATATACCTCACTTCTAGAGACATAATAGATGCCAAAATGTTATTTACCCTCTTGCTGCTACCAGACATTGTGCACATAGCTGATGTATCATCTTAATCAACCCCAGCACTTGTTACTGCTCAGTTTTGTAGGTTAATATTTTCATTTGTGCTGTAAAATTTGCATCATGTAGTTCTGTGTCCATATCCATTTTTCCTGTCAGGGGGAATAACCAGACTCCATTGGATCACTCTGGAATTTAGGACCACGGCATAAGGAGGCTTTGCAGGATAGTTGTTTCCTTGAAACTGTTTCTGCACTTCTTTCATCTTCCCATTCTTTCCCCCCTCTTTTTTCATTCAGGGAAATACAATGGGTCACTCCAGCTGATGCCTTGGAATTCTAATGGCTAGAGTTGTTTGGGAATCTATTCTCTATCCAGTGATATAAAATACAGAATTTATAGCTCAAAGAAGGCCTCATTAGGCCAAGTAGTGCAAGAGGCCAGAAGTCCATGATGCATTTACCAGCCCAAAAAGCAGTCAGCAGGATTTGCTGGAAAAAGCAGCTCCTCTGGAGTGCCTGTGCAGAGCACTCTGTGCCCTGGGTGGTTTGGTGTTAAATTTCTACACCCAGAAGCTGTCACAATATCTGTGTTCCCCTCCTCACAACATATTTCTTACCCAGAAGAATATAAATGATGCATTTAAATAATAAAGTGAATTCTGAACTTTAGCTCCCTGAATCCTGTGTTTAAGGCCTGTGAGCAGCCACCACGGCAGAATTGTTCTTTTTGTTCCTAAAAAAATTCCAAAATGCCAGGTCCCAAACCCATTTGCTTATTCCTCTGACTAAAGGGGTAGGCAGGAAGCAGCTCAAGCACAGAAAAGCGGAAGCAAGTGAATCTTCCTGTTTGAATCGCAGCTGATTAATTTAATTTTTATGTCCCTTGCCAAAGCACCACCACCAGCAATCTTCATTTCCTCTTGAGTCCCCAAGCACCACCACCAGCAGAAATCTTCATTTCCACTTGAGTTCCGACAGAACAAAACAAACCATTTAGGAACAGCATGTGAATTGGTGAGCTGTCAGATCACAACGAGTGTTTTGTTTGCAAAACATCTATTTAGAACCTCATTACCCCAAATGAGCTCCACCTGCACTCCATTATAGCAGCTTCATTCTTTTGTTTTTTAAAGTGTAGCAAAATTACACCTTATCTAGAATCAAGTCTGTGAAGGCAATGGTGTTGGATGGGCCAGTTTAAATTAAGGTTTAGCTCGGTGGATGAAGCATGTAACAGGAGTAAAAACGCTGTAGATGAAATACTGCATCATTATAAGTAACAGGGTCAGAGGCACTTCTGCTGTCAAGTGTCTTCTGACCTTGCTCAGCTCTTATGCTGCAGAGATTTTTGTAAGCTCAATGTATTATTCAATGTTTTGCCAGGAAACAAAAATAATTTGTCTCTTTTGTTTCATGAGAAACTGATTAATTTCCTTTGATTTGTTAAAAAAACCCCTGAAGGCAATGAAAGAGGTCACTGACAGTAAAGGCAGGAACGCCAAAGGGTGAACATGATTCCCTCTTTGAGCAGGTCATATTTATCCTAGAAGTTTTGAAATATAGAAAGTTCAGAAAGTTTCTGAACAGTTGTAGGGATGCTTAAGAGGCTGAAACATTTTCACTTGTGCCTTGTCCTTCCATTAGATACTTTCCAAGAAGATTTTCTTCCAATCTGCTGTTCAGATCCTCACCACTGTCTCAATGTTCTGCCTGGAGAGTGTTCTTGTCTTTCAATTTTCCACTTTTTTCTTACTCTTGGGATATTTGTCCTTTCACTAGTCCTACTGCAGTGTTTTAGTCCTGAAACATGGCTCTGTTGAAAGGTTCAGAACAGTATCTACACCCTGCTAGGCTGAAGTGTTATTTCTTCTGGAGGGTTTTTCAGTGCATTATCATGTTTTCTCCCAAATCTTAAAAAAAAAAAAATTGATATAGTTTCATATGGCCTGGTGAGTCTCCAGCTGCCAAATAATTAATTATTCTCTGATCATAAAGTCACACAGAAACATCTCCCAGATCATTCTCTCTGGTAGTTTAGTCAGAGACAGTACATTCCCAGTTAAATATTTAGTCTTGGATAAATAAACATTATATAGGAGCCAGCATCACCATCAGGACACAGGATTCCTGTGCAGCTCTACTTGACTGTAATAAAATCTGAAGGGCTTGTGTAAGCCAAGGAAAGAGACTGCTCTCAGAGACCCTGCATAGGCTCTGGCTAGTCAGCTTAATAACTACTTTTGATTATTAGTAAGAATATTTGAATTGTTTCTTTAAATGTGCGGTCATACACAATTTTTAGAATCTTCCTGTGCAGAAGAAATGAAATTTTTTCATCCAAATGCAGCTTTCCCTGTACTTTATTAATAAGATTTTTGCCCTGAACTGTCTGTATCACATATATTGCATATGCTAAAATTCATTAGTACAGGTTAGCTTTAAACCTGCCAGTCAATGCAAATGATATTAAATGATACGTGGTGGTTTATATATTTGAATTATTGCCACCACCAAATGAAAAAATATGCTACTTCAAAGCAGAGAGAGAACCCATGGCATAGAATAATAGAAAAAGAGCCAAAGGGTTTATTAAATTTGACACCTAATCTTTCCATCAAGCTTATAAAAATGCGGCTGTTCTGCAGTAGTGACCTAGAGAATTACAGCAACACTACTGCAAGATGTAGAATTCTCAGCCACTGCTGTAAAAATGCTGTTCTAATAAAAAATGGTGAGCAGGTGGCTCTTATTTATTTTGCCATGCAGCCACATCTCTGTCTTGGACCATCCTGAAAGGCTGCTGCACTTCAGGATGTGAAGCACTGTCATAAATCTGGGAGGATGGCCACAATTGTAATTAGAGGGCACTTCACCTGAAAGCAAGAGCTTAATCCTGTGGTGGTAAGAATTTTGGTACTTATTTAGCATCCTAACAGTAAAAGGTACAATCCCATAATATGCCAAGTTTATGAAACCCTGTCAAAAAACTGTTGCACACATAAAGACCCAGCAATGACTTCTGGGTTTAGTCACATTAACCTTGGGACTGTGCAACAGCTCGAGCTTTGTGCTTGCTACAGAAAACCCTCATTAGTAATAGAGTGGAAATTGTTATTTAAAAAGGACATTCTAGTGCCTCCTGTTTTCTTTAGCCCTAGGTCTACCCTCCCAATGCTCCTCTGTATCCCAAGGCTGGCAGCTTTGGCCGTCCTCAAGGTTTTGGGAAGGGGGGATTAACCATGTGCAATTACCGCCTTAGCCATTTCCTGGGAATGTTGTGATGTGGTGCAGGATTTGTTCTCAGTCTTGGAGTCTGCCTGAGACTTTTACTAATAACAGTTTTTGGGGTTTTTTTTACTAGTAATTGTAAAAATCATATGCCTTGGGTGACCAGCTGGTAAATAGGTTTGTCAGGTTTCAGTGTATAACTTTCCTACAAGAAGTTGATTTTTCCCTATCGTGCTCAGCACAATGATCATGTGCTAATCTAAACATTTTGGTGAATTTAAATTAGTGTGTTTTTCAAGATTTTAATTTCAGTGCCTAAAGTGGGCCAGGTGCTTAGTTGCTTTAATCCATCTACTTCTGACAAAATCAATTATTCTGATACAATACCAATGAGGGATTTTATCCACTACAATTTTATCAACCTGTGGTCAGCAAAAAAATCCTCAACTATTTTTGCTGAGGACGGAGATAAGGCATTTATTTCAAAGGCTTTCTCTTTTTAACTGTGGCTCTCTTGTTTTCTTCCCTCTTCATGGATGAATTTTGCGAGCTGATGGATCTGTCAGCTGAAATGACAAATTTCTGCAACAATCTCTGTTAATTTTCTGAGATAGCTGAATGTATAAAATAGTGCATGTAAGTACACAGATAACAGATATAGTGAGTCTGATTGCTATGAGTCCAATTCCTTTGTATTTTCTTTTTCTGCAATTCCTTTAGTATGTATGTGCTGTGCTATATGAATTTTCAAACCCTTTAACAATTACTGCATGACCTTAAAGTTAACATCTAATAGAGAATTTTTTACCTATGCTCCTCAGCAAACTCTTAATTAGAATTGACAGTTCGGACTCTGTATCATTTTTTTAATCAGTTTGGGGTTTAAAATAAATAAACAGCTGCCTTTCCCATGGAATGGTTGATGACAGAGATATGAGCTTATGTGACTTTGTACTGATTTAAAAGGTCTCCCTGGTAGTAGCTGTGTTCTTTTTCTCAACTATAAGGTCATGACACAAATATATTGGAGCTTTTTACCATAAAGAGACCCTATTAATGCTCAAGCAACTACCATGAAAGGAGAGTTGGGTTAATACATAGTGGTGGGTGTCAAATTTATAATTGTAGTGCCAAGGAGAATTTGTATCTCGTGTGTTTCTAAATTTTCTTCTGAAGAACTAGAAGATAAATTAATTTATAGTCTTCTTATTCTGTTGAAATGGATGTTAACAGGCATATATTATGCATAAATATATCAGATCAGAAGGGAAATCTGAGTAGTTACACCTTTGCTGAAGATGGGACAAGACACCCATTGAAATGAAACTATTATTGTTCGTGGCTCTTTTATTTCTCTTATCTTATAAGTGTTTCCTAGGAGATATCAAGAAACAGCAGATTTGGGAGAAAATAGTGAAGGATATATGTGGTTTCCAACATTAGGTTTCTCTAAGCAACCTGTTCTGACTGTGCCTCCCAGGACTGGAATTTCTGGTGGTCAGGTGCTCTCAGTTTGTGCCATTTTCACTGATAGATGCAATGAATAGGAGCTCTAACTGCTTTTCATGCTCCAGCTCAATAAAATAAGGGAATAGAATTTGGATCCAAAACAGAAGTGGGCTTTTAAAGTGCATCTGGTAATCAACATCAATTATTGCACTTTGGTTCTCACCATTGAGCAATCCTGGAGCTCCTAAACTGGAATCCTTACTAATAAAATCAAACTAAGAGACTGACTGTAAGTGTTAGCAGGCAGGCAGGCAGGCAGACCATAGTTTTAATCTATCTAGTGTAACTTCATCTCTCTTCCTGAAAAAATCATGATGAGGTTTCCACATCCTTAACACTTTTGCTGTACAGATCCTCTCTGGTTATGCCACACCTTGGGAATATAGGACTTTCCAGTCCTTAGTGGGCATTATAAAGTCATTATGGTTGGAAAAGACCTCAAACACCACTGAGTCCATTAACACAGTCTGGGTTTCAGGTGTCTCTAATCCACAAGTCCAGTAGACAGCTCCAAGGAGGCTGATCCCTATGACAGGGACAGGACTCAGGGAATGCCTGGAGCTGTGCCAGGGGAGGATTACACCGGAAATTATGAAAAGGTTCTTCCCCAGAGGGTGCTGGGCACTGCCCAGGCTCCCCAGGGAATGGGCACAGCCCCAAGGCTGCCAGAGCTCCAGGAGAGTTTGGACACTGCTCCCAGGGATGCCCAGGGTGGGATTGTTGGGGTGTCTGGGCAGGGACAGGGGCTGGACTGGATGATCCTGTAGGTCCCTTCCCACTCAGGATATTCTGTGATTCTGTGAGTGGAAGTGGCAGGGTGAACAGCTGGCAGTTGGCCAAAGTCAACCCACCATGGGCATAAATTATTTCTGTGACAGGAGGCACATGGAGCAATTTCTGTGTGGTTTGTGTGTAATTACCACCAGCTGCAGTGCTGAAGGGTTAGGTCACTGTGAATGTAGGTAGAGATCTTACCTTTATGATGATGGATTACCAAAAGATATTTCAGAGAAACTTTTCTCAAGCTACTTACAAATTAAGTTTAATATTTGTTGAAACCAGGGAGAGCTTGTCTCCAGGAAAAGTTTTCTGTGACCAAAAAAGATTGTGTCTAGTGCTGACCAGAGACATCAATCATCATAGTGAAGTGTTTTGGGAGAGGAGTCTTTAAAGTGGACCATATTTGAGTAGGATGAGAATAATTTTGGATGCAGAAGTAGATTTTCATGGAGAAGCTAGCAGAATCAATCTGCATGTCCTTTAGCTAACTTGAATGAAAAATCCTGTAGAAAACTTGTTAGGATAATGATTTTCATTTTCCAGCACTGCAAGATGTTGCAGGTGATGATGCAGTAATCACAGAGCAATAAACACATTCAGAAACAGCATCACTTAAAATTACTTCATTGTTCCAATTGCTGATTTGCAAATGGAAAATACTCCCAGTACTGTTATAAACAGACTCACTGGCAGGCTATGCAGAAGAGTTCTTCTTTGCCACTTGCCAACTTTACAGCCCTACAGGAAGAGAGATTGACTAACCCACTGTAAAGTGCACCACAATTACCTGTGACAAGCATAAAACATTACTTTATTTATGAGTTTTGTGGTTTATCCTCAGCCAGCAACTAAGAACCACTCAGCTGCTCACTCATCCCCAACCCCTCCAGTGGGACAGGGAGAAGAGTTGGAGAAAGGTAAAACCCATGGGTTAAGAACAGTTTAATAATTGAAATAAATTAAATAATAATATAAGGAAAATCCTTTATTTAGGGTAAGGGTTGCTGAGCAACAACCAAACCCTCTGTGTGTGATTCACATTGTTCTCATTCTAAAGACAAAACACAGCACTCTACCAGTGACTAAGAAGAAAATTAACTCTATCCCAGCTGAAACCAGGACAATTAAACACTTTTTTGTTAACTGTTGCATGTGGCACAGTGCCAACCATCTACATGCAAACATGACCAGAATGAAATGCAAAAAAAAAAAAGTCTGGAAGATGTTTATCTCGTATTTCTATAGAAAGAGTTAACATTTAAAAAAACTCTAATAGCTGGTGGCCATCAGCCCATATTGCTGAGTTATTTTCATCACAGACTTCTAAAAGTGAAGAGGACTTTTTATTTTAAGAATTCTGCAGTTGGGAAGAAGTTGAAGATTTGAGTATTGGTTGTGGTTTTTTGGGGTTTTTTTCTATTTTTCAATTTATATGGCAGGTTTATCTTAAGTACAGTTAAAAAAAAAAATCCTTGAATGTGTTTGCAATTGAAGTTGATTTCAAGTTGGCAGTGAAATACCTGGTAAAATCTGTCAGAAATTGGCCAATAGAACATGAACATAAGGAATTTTTTTCCAACCTAGATTTAAATTTTTGGTTATCAGGCTTGATTCAGCAACCTGCCAGGCTCACTTCAGCAACAAGTGTCTGTCTACCTAATGTGGTTCTATAAAAGAAATCTTCAGAAATCCAAATATTCATTGACAACTGAGACTATTAGCTAATGTTCTGAATAAAAATGTGTGTATTTTGAATCACTTCTAACTTGCAATCAAATCAGGAACAATTTTACAATCTTATTTTGCTGACATTGTGAAAAATATGTATTTCCATATAATCTTGGATTTTCATGTGTTTTAAAGATTTTTTTTTAATAGAAAATATAAAATTATGTCTTAGTTATAGACAGGTGACTGTGTGGGTAGAAGTGATCACTGTGTGGTGGCATTCCATGGACCAGCAGGATCTCCTCTCCTGCTGTGCTCTCGTGATGCCACAAGGCAGCATTGGAGCTCTGCAGGGGCCGTGTGAGCAAACTTAAAATGAGCCAGAACTCCTTAACCAACAAATCCCTCCCTCAGCAGGGTCAGAGCATAACAGGCAAGCATAAGGCAGGTGGAGGATTAAGGCAGTGATAGGATCCTCCAGTGATGCTTATTGTCCTGGGTTATAAGATATGTGTGTATTCTATCACCATCTGTCAGAGGTGGGGCAGTTATCTCCTGTTCATTGGGCAGTTTTCTTTATCTCTCCCACAGCCAATCCTCCCTCCAGGAGATCTCTTCTGTTCATGGACCATTCATTATTAATTATCTTCTGTTCATGGGTCATTGAGTGTCCCTGCATGGCTGATAAAATTCCATCATCCCACTGGGAGATGCTCCACCCAGGGGAGGAGCCAAGCATTCCTACCTGGATACAATCTGACCCTGGAACACCACAGCAGCCTTTGCCCACTGCATTCCCAGAGGAGCAGCTTTCTTCTGCCCTGCATTCCCAGAGGAAGAGCAGGCCCATCTCCAGCAGCCCTGGAGCTTCAGAGGAAAACTCCATCCTTGTCCAGGATCCCTGCTCCAGCAGAACCACAGCTGGCACTGCAGGAGGGCTGAGCCACCATGGAATGGGACTGTGCCACCACCCTGACCCACAGGGGGTCAGGGCCTATTCTCACTCCATCAGTGTTGTTTTGTATTATTTAATTTTTTAATTTTATTTCTTTTTTTTTCTTCCCTAATACAGAACTGTTATTCCTACTCTTGTATCTTTGCCTGAGAGCCCCTTAATTTCAAAATTATAATAATTCATAGGGAGGGAGTTTACATTTTCCATTTCAGGGGAGGCTCCTGCCTTCCTTAGCAGGCACCTGTCTTTTCAAACCAAGACACTTATACACAGACTTAGCAAACTGCAGCAAAAGAGGACAGCTGGGCCTCCCTGCTTCTGTGAAAGGCTTATTTTTTTGTGTGTTCAGCCATGAGCAGAGATGTAGAAACTGTGCTCCGTTATCAAGGAAATAAATGACCAAAGGAAAGGGCAAACACAAAAAATCAGAACTCACCAAGCAGAGAAACATGGTGGTGGTTGACAGCTACTCAGAGAATGAAACGCTGCAGCAAACCTCAGCTTAATAATATTAGTACTTTTTGTGTGAGAATGTACTCCCACCTTCTCAAGGGTTTGTTCTTATTTTCTATGCTTTACTACATATATTAGGAACATGGGAAACTATTTATTTAACAGACATTGATATTAGTGAACAAGAAAAGCTGTATGGAGATGCAGTATTTTGCAGGCAAGAAAATTCTGTGCCAAAACCTCCACAAACACAAAGGCAGAACAACTTTTACATCTCCAAACCTGGTTCTGGAGCCTGTGGAGAGTTAGCTACCTTGGCTAACAGCTCACCCAGCTGCTGCTTCACTCTTCCTCCCCACCCCAAAGCAGGATGGGAGAGGAGAACAGGAAAGGCTAAAGTGAGAAAAACTCGTGGATTGAGACAAACAGAGTTCAATGACTGCAAAAAAACCACCCCTAAACAATAACAACAAAACTAAACCAGAACTCCCAGCTGCTGCCAAGGCACTCCCTGACCACCTCCCACTATCAGAGTGGTGCCAAGCCAGGCTATGAGCCATGGCTGCTTTGGAAAATTGGTGATGTCTACTTTTGTTAGGAGTGACCTGTTTAGAAGGTATGGCAGTAGAGTGGGATTTTTGGTACTTCACTGATCTTTTTTCCTCCTACTGTGAAAGGAAAATTAATTTTTGAGAATTTTTTGTTGTTGTTGTAGAACAAGATGAATAGCCTTACCTTTGGTTTTCTTATTTTAATGCTACAGAGAAAATTGGGTTTTTTTAGTAATTCACAAATCAGAGAAACTACAAATGTTTTCTTCAGTTTTTTGTAGCAGCAATTTTTTTTTTTGTTGTTTGCTATTTATGCAAGTCTTTGCATTAAAAACAAAAGGGTGCTGACTATTGAATTTGGGAAAATAATCAGGTTAGGGTTATTTCTTAAGAGTAGAAAATGACTGGAGCACTAACTGTAAGGTAGAGTTGTAGGGTACAGACTGGTTAAACCATGGCAGCTACATTTGAATTAATACACATACCATCTTCTAGTTCCAAACTCAATTCAGACTCTAATAGTGCTCAATTGTCTAAAAAAAGCAAATGCCAACATATATGCTCATCATATAATATATACATAATGCCAATTATATACTGACAGTTATATAATTATATATATAAAAAATTATATGCATATATATGTTATATATTATATTTATTTCTATCATATATGATATCTTTTATATTATATATATTATACAATATATATAATTTTATATATATACACATATGTAGCCAATTATATAATTATGTACCATTAATTGCCCAATAAATTCCAGTTTGAGAAGACCTTCCATTTCCTTTAGACAGCCCAAGTAGTGCTCAGTGAGAATGTTTCCCTAGGGTTGTTTTGTTGTTATCCTGTAGGGTTTTTTGACTCTGTCATTTAAAGTGCACACCTAGTAGGGACACTGAGGTTATCCCATGTTAATACACTTTAGCAGTGTTACTTTTCATGTCTTTATCTGATTTAAAAAAAAAAAAAAAAGCAAGAGAATGGATGTCTGGTTTCTTAATGTCCTACTAGGAATAAGACAATGTTCTGCTGTGTCAGAGTTATGCCAAAAAGTGAACGTTATTTCTAGGGTTGAGCAAAATCAACACAGCTAACTTTAAATTGAGCTTATGTCTTTTTTGAACCGGGTTCTGGGATTTCATTTACTTTCTCTCCAACCTCATTTGAAGAAATGCAACTGAAATATGGCTCTGGTAAAGGCATTTTGCAACACTTTAAAAGAATAAATTTCTGCTGGTATGTGATTCAGCAAAACACATGCTAAAGACATGAAGCCATCCTCGTCTGCTGAAGTTTTAAATGTATGCTTACAAGCCAGAGTGCTTCAAAAAATCCATGTGGGCTTTGTGCTCTATTGCTAAGACAAATGGAGAACGTAATCAAATAAATGATGGAAGAGGAAGTGTTTTTTTTTACTGCCTCCTTTCCATTGTGACTGAGAAGAGAAGCTGATATCTGCCTGCTCTCACCCCCCAGCAGCTGGGAGCCAGGAGAAATGTCAAAAGGGCTGTTGGCAAGACACATACCTGTTGTGTGCCACAATGACTCAGCCTGGGCTGCTGCAAGACAAGAACTGTGAAAAGCAAAAAAAGAAAAAAAAAAGAATACACAATTTTATACACATACCACTTATTTTTCATATTGTTATGTTTGGGTTGGAAATTAGGTAAATGGAGTTCATCCATACAAATTCTTCATGCTTTCTCTATCTCATTAACTCCATAGCCTAGGCAAATGAGAAATGCTTGTAAAATTGCTGTATTTTAAGTGCAGGCTAGAGACTGGAAATGCATGGAACAGAATGTTCAAGAAACTGTATTGTTTTTGTTCAGTGTCATTAGTGGCCATGTAGTTTGATTCTTATGAGTTAATGACACATAATAACAAAGGTTATTTTCAAAACTTACTACAGATCTTTTGCTCAGCTCGTTTCTGTGGGAGATAACCAGATTTATTGAGATAATGCAGCAGATGTTATTCAGGGAATGACTATCAAATGGAACCAATATCTGTAAAATAATCTATTTTCTAAATGCAAATCGCATTCTCTACAAGTTTTTCTTCACAGCACAGCCACTTTGCAAAACTCTGCCTTTCTATTGTGCAATTCTTTGACTCTGCAAAGCATCAGCTGAACTTCACTTGACTCCACCACCCTTCCAAACACTCATTTTCTTCTGAATGTGGGTCTTGTTCTTTTACACGTGCCACAGAAAATTCATTGAGGGGTCTTCTATTAATTTCAGCTCTTTTTCTGTCCTACACCATTAATTCAAATGCATTTCAGATCCAAACTCTAGAGGAAGAGGCTTTTTGTGTTAATACCTTGCCTAGTCTGGAGGGGACTCCTTTCTGACTGCACAGAAGTAACACAACATCAACTGATAGGATTTTTTTCTAGCTCTGTGTGTCAACACTGAGGTCACATGGGGCTAAAACCCAACAGAAGATACAGGAGTCCTTTATTTAAACACAAGCCCACTCAAATTACACCTCAGTTCCTCTACAAATCTGCAGAGGTCAGTGCTTCTCACACTGCGTGTAAAGTCAGTGCTTGTGGCAGAGGGGCCTCCATTCTCTGGCCATCATATCACCTACAGAAATACAGATTATACTGCTTTCATAGGACAGGCCTTCTCAGTAACTGAATCAATTTTTCTAAAGAAAAACAGGCATTTGATGCACAGGAATCTCCACCACAACACTTCAACATAATTTCAAATGCATCTCCTCCTTTACCATTTTCTCTACAAACATTTCTTGAAATTAACGGAGACTTTTGTGATTTTGTAAAGTCCAGTTAGGTAGAAGAAATACCTGAATACATCAGAGGATATTTTAAAAATGGCAAACCCATATTTTTTTCCCTGCATGGCTATTGGTCATTGAAACACGGCCACAAAAAAATAGTAATGGAGTCAGTAACGTGTTGCAGCACATTGCTGTTGTCATTGTCCCATGGATTTGAAGACAACTCATTTCTTGTTGACCTTTTCAGCTTTAATGTCAAGGTTGGGAGCACTTGAAAGTGCTGATTTTCCCTCTCACCCTGTGTGACAGCAGACATCCTTTGCCCTATATCCCTTCAGAATTAACAAGGGTAAACCAAGCCTGTCCCAGGACAGCCATGAAGAGAACCTTGCATCACCCTGCCTGGCACAGATGACAGCAGCTGTGAAGGTTCAACAGAATAGCCTTAAATCTTTCAAGAACAGGGCTCAGGAAGCTGGCAGGCCCTGGACAAGTTTGTGCCTCCACATCTCATGTGCCTTTGTGTCCCTCCTAGACACAATTGTCTGGCTATGTCTGCTGAGTTCAGCTTACAGGTCTTGCAATTAACACCTTCTAGTAGAGAAATACCACCTCTTCAAAGAGGTTATTCTCTCTAAGAAAACTGCTTCAATAACAGCAAAAGCCTGAAAAAAACCTCAGCCTTTAAGTTTGTCCCTTTCTGCCAAAGGACAGGGCAAGTGAATAAGGAAACGTGTTTTATATCTTTGATATTTTGGGGGAAAAATAAAAAAAAGATACAGTATCGGTTCAGTTTTCTGTAGGTGAAATGTTGGGAGAGCCTAAAAAAATTCTCCTCTGCAAGTGAGGGAAAACTCAGTGGGCACAATTTTATTCAAGTGAATCATATCTCTGTTAATGCAAGGTGCCCACCAAGCTGCTCTACCCACTCCCCCCTTCCAGCTGGACAGTGGAGAGAAAATAAGATGGAAAACAACTCACAGCTTGAGATAAGGCAGTTTACTAAAACCAGAGGGAAAGGTTGTGTGCTCTCAAGCAAAGAGAAAGTCTGAAGATTTTATTCTCTACTTCCCATCAGCCAGCAAGGTCTGGGCTCTTCCTGGGAAGCAGGACTGCAGCACATGGAGCTGCTGTTCTGGAAGGTAAATGTTGTCAATAACACATCCTCCTCCCCAGTCCTCCATCCCCACTTAGCTTTTGTCTCCGAGCTGATGTCATGTGCTCTGCAATGTCCATTTGGTCAGTCTGGGGCAGCTGGCCTGGCTGTGCCCTCTCCCTGCCCCTCCATGGCAGGGAAAGTTGAGGACAGAGTGGAGCTGTGCCAGCCCTGCCCAGCAGCAGCCAAATCTGGTGTGTTTGTTATCTGCTCCTTCTTTCCAGCTCCCAGGGCAAAGCACAGCACTGGGGGATGCTCTGGGAGCATGAACCCCACCCCAGCCAGACCCACTGCACCAGTGGAGCAGAAGCACCTCCTCTGTGACCAGGTGTCTCTGATATATTCTAAATATGGCACATTGGTTTCTGTAATGAGCAACTACAGGGCTTGTTTAGATACAGAGGTCAAGTATGGGTGCAAACAGTAGCTAGAAATGAAACTCATGAATATGTGAAGCATTGCTTCCCAAGCCAAATATGAATGCTGGACACAGGCAATTAAGCACTCCCTATGTTTTCTGGATAAATATGCAAATTTGACATTCAAATCAGACTTCTAAAAAAAAAAATTCACCCCAGTTAAAACACTAAGAACGTAAGCAGTCCAAAGCTTAAGTCTTTTTGCTCCGACTTTAATTGCTTGCCATAATTTCTGTTAAGGGCAAGGCACTTTAGTAGGTTATCATTCTGCTCCTCCCAACTGTTTCAAAAGTCAAGTGTGGTTTCCCCTGACACATCACATAGTGGATGGAATTTTTAGATGGAGAATTTACAGCAGAGTGGCATGCAGGGAATTCATTAAAGCTGGGAGAAGGAAGTCACTGCAAGAAGGTGACAGTATTGTTTGCATAATAGGTTTGCCTGTTGCAAACTAAGACTAGCTACTGAACTGCCCTAATAAATTACATTTTTCAGTAGTTAAAGAGAAGCACTTAGCAGGCTCTGGAAGAAAGATGACCAAAAGGCTGATCATATGAAGTAGAAAAAAAAATGTTATGGGATAAGCTGTTAAAATGTGTTTATCAACACAGATATACACTGCTGCTAAATGCAGATTTACAGTACAAAGGACTCTAATTACTCTAATTCAGGGCCACAAGGCTTTTGGGAAGAGAGAATTTGATGTGCCACTCCTCCCTCACATGATTCTGCTGCAGACAGGATCCCAATCTGGATTTAGCATTTTTGGTGGTGATGTAAGTTTCTGCCTCGCTCAAGTGCAATTTGTTCCATTGTTTGTGACTTCAGTACTCTGCCCTAAAATGAGATTTTATAATATCATATTTTAAGGCCATAGATTATTAACCACTGAACAAAAGACATCATAATCTTCTACAACCCTTTAACATTGCTTCAGAATGATTTTAAAGGCTCAAGTCAAACTGTAGTGGCAATTAGGTTGACCACAGGGAAAGATCTGTGTTGTAATTCCAAAGTAAGTTTTTTAACCTTTTGGTAATGGACATAATCTTTTCTGAGCAGCTTGTTCCAGTGGAATGTGGAAAGGGGCTGGAATTAGATCATCTTTAAGGTCCCTCCCCAAATGAGCTATTCTATGATTCTATGAATTGAATAATATCAGAACATTCTTATTCAATTTAAAGTGGAAAAGAACCAGAAGGGTTGATACTACCTGAGGAAAGTTGTCCTGCTCTGTAGGTGAAAGAAGGTGGCAGGGAGGGAAAGAGAGCTCAGTGAAATAAAGACTAGACTATGTCCACTGCACCTCTGGATGCTATGAAATAGAAACTCCACCTTATTGTGAAGTGCCTGAGCCAGAGACTAATGAAGTCAATCTCTTTCATTGGGAGGATGAGGTAGGTCAGACTCAAAATCTTCCTTGGCTGATTTAAGCTACCTTTGTTGTGAAGGAGCTGCAAAGCAAGTTCAGCCTAGGACATCGCTAGAGAGAAGAAACCTGAAGGAAAGAGCAGAAAGGCGTTAGCATAGCAGCAAATCTCTTTTTATGCATTTTGTGGGTCCCTCTCTCACATACATGCGGCGGAAGGTCCGATGGACATTGCAGTACCAAACCCTGCCGTGACGGTGCTGCTGCCCATGTGCTCCCAGGCGCTATTGGTCCATCCCAGGCACACACTACGTCTGTCCTTTGTTTTCTGCGAGATTTTATCAGTCTTAGAAAACGGACAGGACCCTTATTGAATGCCTTGAACCCCAAGGCTATTTGACAGTCATTGCAGGCTTGACGTACAGCAGTCTTTGTTAAGGAACGTACAATATTTACATAAACAGGCTGACCTTTTAAACCGCATTCTGTCAGGAGGAGCTGAAGGGAGAGCTGAGATAAGGAGAGAGAAGGGGGCAGAGGAGCCTTTGCTACCTGTTGCTGTAAGAGAAATCATGTCCTGAGGCAAAGAGACCTTTTGTTTTTATAACTGCATATAGAATCGTATCTGTATCTACATATTTAACAGCGACTACACTTGAAATGTACACTGAATTCTTTTCTTTACAAACCGTATCATCCTTCCTTTACTCTTTTTCTTACATCCTCGCTAAAGAAAAAAAAATCAATAAAGCCCCAAGCAGCGTAAATCATTGCTAAGATCAGTTCATTCCACGATTCTTTAGCATAAGAATGATTAGATATGCTGACAGGAACAAACCAATGTGATGCCAGAGGAATCTTGGGTTCCTGCCGTTTCTGACTTTTTCCCAGCAGACTCTGGAAACACAAACCTGCCAGGCTGGCAAACAGACACGAACGCTTCGCACTGGTGGCTTACAGAGACAATAGAAAGAAGACGAAAAGCTTCTTAATAACAACCCAGAGATTGCCATCTCTTTTAGAGAGCGCACACAGCGCAGCAGACAGCCGCTGGTGTGACGCTCCATATTGCCTGGCACATCCCTCGCATCATCTCGTGCTTACTGCGCTCCCTGATCCCGCTGGGCGAGGGGGGCACACAGCCGTGCTCCACCGCAGGGATGCCGGAGCTCCGGGCTGGTCTGCACGCTGCTCCTTGCAGTTTACCCGTGCTGAGCTCCCAGCCCGACTATACCCAGGGAAAAGCATTTTTGTTAGCCATGAACGCGTGTCTGTTCACAGCACGGGGGTAGAAGAGGGACCAGGAGACGCGGGGGGGGACATACATACATCAAGCTCCATAAACGCTGCACCCCACACACCTTCAAATTCCGCACGCATTCCGGAGCCGCTATGCGAGGAAAAGGGGGATTTTTCCACCGAGCCAGGGCATTATTTCCATGCCGAGAACCTGGAAGCATCGAGAAGCGGGGGAAATGGAGGGGCGATGCTCCGCTTACCCGGGGCAGTAGAGAGACTCGGGTGATGGGCAGGGGAATTTCTGCCCATCCCCTCTCCCCGCAATCGTTCCTGGCCGCAGGGTCGCTCCCAAAAGCCGCTTCCCAGCTCAGGGATCTCCGCAGCCCTTCCATGCCGGGGTCCGAGGGAGAGCGGCGCCAGCCGGGGAGCAGGGCTGCGGAAAATATGAAATAAAAAGATGAGAAACAAAAGGCTGGCCGAGGGTGGGGGCCAGGTATGTTCTTACCCGGTCGGTATCGACGCCGTGGCTCGCTGGATTGCGGGCGCAGGAGGAGGAGGAGGGGGAGGAAGAGGAGGAGGAGAAGCTGGTGCCGCGCCACCCGCAGCCTGCAGGAGCTGCCCCCGTGCCGAGCCCTGTCCCCCCTGTGCCCCGGGAGCTGCCCCCATGCCGAGCTCTGTCCCCACCATGCCCCGGCCCCGGGAGCTGCCCCCATGCAGAGCTCTGTCCCCACCATGCCCCGGCCCCGGGAGCTGCCCCCATGCAGAGCTCTGTCCCCGCTGTGCCCCGGGAGCTGCCCCCGGCCCCAGCGCTTCCCCCACCTCGGCCTCGGCTCCCCCGCCCCCGCCCCGGAGGGAGCGTCACCCCCCGGCCGCGACTGCCGGGATGAGCCCCCGGTGCTCTCCGACCCCTCCCGGTTGGCTCCGGCCTCCCGCTCCTCGCTGCGGTCTTGTCTGTGTTCCACCTGCGTGGGCAAAGCCCCTCTCCTGCCGCCTGCGGCTGAGATCCCACAATTTGTTATTCTTTCCTCGAGAATCGCTTCCATCACCACCAAAAAAAACCCCAAAAAACAAACCCACATCTACCCCAGCGAATCCCATCCCTCTTCGCAACTCCTCTTGCTATTCGGGTTTGCTTCCCTCTCTCCTCCTCCTTCTCCCCTCCCTCTTTCCCCCCGTTCGGGTTTGGAGCCTCTCTCTGCCCTACTCACACACACAGACAGGCACGCACGGTGTAAATGGGTTGTCACATACACAGAACCGCTGCTGGTTCCCAAAGTTCCCCCACCCTGCTCAGCCTTCTTCTAGCTTGAAGCCTCAGATCATGGACTATATGCTTGGAGCCGGGATGCGTTTTATTCACAGCCGCTTCTCCTCCTGCAATTTCACCCGGTGAGTAGGTTTGATTTCGCGTTCAGGTGGCGTGCTTCCAACAGGAAGGACACTAAAAACAGCAGGGAAAAATAAAAAGAAAAGATAAATTTTAAAAAAGTTTTGCTTCCCCTCGTTCCCGAACGGGCTGGCTCCACTTTCTAAACTCGAAGGAATTAGGAAGCGCCAGTTTTCTGCTCACGTTCATTCCCAGCCACCGCGCTGGGCGCTGATTGCGGCGCGCACCGCAGCACCGCTTCCAGAGCCACCGTTCCACTGCTTATTCATCACATTTTATTCATGTTTCCATCAGGCACGGTACCTGCTCCATTCCCGGGTTAACCCTTGCAGACGGAGCGGCTCGCGTGGGCGCTGGGAGGGCTCGGTGTTCCTCCCCGTGCCGGGGGAAGGACGGAATTGCTGCTGCCTGAGGGAGCCGGGAGCGTGCCTCAGGAATGTCTGGGAACCTGCGGGGGGAGATCAGGTGCAAAAGTTCATCGCTCTTCCCCATCCCCTGAAGAACTGGCACAGGATTGGGGGTGGGGAAGGATTCTCCAGAAGGGATAGAAAAGGATTTCCAGACCTCAAGTCCCGTCGCATGTGCTGGGAGGGGGCAGTGGCCAGGCGCGGGGGACCGGGGGTGCGGGGCAGCAGCGGGGTCGGTGGCCAGGGCTTCTGTCCTGCTGCTGCCAGGGCTTCTGTCCAGCCGCTGCCGCCGCTCGCTCCTCGCCCTTTCCTCACTTCTCAATTCCATCCTGATTTCATTTATCGCTATTTTCGGGCATGCCTATATTTTTCGCTGGCCGAAAATTGGCTCCCGAGGAGCGCGGGGAAACGTACGCCCATCTGTACGTGTACCTGAGGTAGATGGTAGAGGTAGGGCTCTTGAATCAAGTAGGGGCTTCTTCGAAAGAAAAAGAGAGGAGAAGCAAGGGAAATAAACACATTACGTTTAAAAAAAGGACAAGTGCCTTCAGAGTGCTATTTGTGGTTGATACTTCGAGGATTTCAGTGTCTCTAACTAGCGGCAGAGATCCTCCCACGGTCAATAGCAGAAGGTAGGGAGGAAACATGCTATGTCTGACTGGGCTCCGTGTAACTCTGTCATTTGGGTGCAGGATAAGTGTGTTTGTCTGTGTGTCTGTGTGTGCGCGGTCATGTCTCCAAAGCAGTACCTGCAGAGATCACCAGGAAGGTGCTCAAGGCTTGCAGGCAGGTAGAGATGCCAGGAAGAAATAACAAGATCCGAATTTATTGCCTGGTGGCATGCAGAAGACGGGAAAGACCAATTCAATGCCAGAGTGTGCTCCCCCCTCGTTCTTCCTTCCACCCTCCCCCTCCCCGCCCTACTGCCTCCCCCCTCGGCCGCCAGATTGCTGGCTGATGTCTGGAAAGGAGTAGTGAAAAAGCTATTCGAGCACGGGATCCAAAATCCACTCTTCCTCCAGCTCCTCTTTTCTCCCACCAGCCCGAAGCCCCCATGCCTACTTATTTCCTTCCAGCTCAGCGTCCTTCTCCCGGAGATTCCAGCAGGTTTTTCCCATTCCCATTGACTTGCCCCTCAGCCCCCACCTCCTCCTGCCCCGGACCTTTCCATGAGACTGAGGTGATTAACCAAATCCCAGACATTTCCCCGGAACTACCTGCCTCTGGCGCTGCTGCTGCTGCCGGGATCCTCCCGCACCAGGCTGCTCAGGAAAGTTTCCGTGCAGTCATACCCCGCTTCCCTCTCTAGGTAGGGAGTGCGTTTCAAAACCTCTACCTGATTTTTAATCTTCCCCCCCGCTCCCCGCCACCCCCCTAAATCTTTAGTAAAGAAAAAAACCCCAAAACAAACCAGCAAATCCTGAGGGATTTATGTTATAGTGAGAATAGCTCAGCCAGTGAGCATCGCCTTGCCGTGCTGCTTAAATGTTACCCCTCTGCAGAAGAGATTTATGTGCCCATCAGCAGAATATTTCCCGGGTTTAAGAGCACTCGATTTTCCCTCTGCTGACGGGGATGGGAGACTGTAAGACACAGGATGAGGGCAGTGGAGTTGTTTAGCTCACAGGCACTATGACGGATGGCAGTAAAACGGTGTCTGGGCAGCAAAAGTGACACAGGTTGGACCGGGTGGCATTTCTATACTCAGCGGAAGGCGAGAGGATACACATCAACCCCTTTGCATACAGCACCAAATAAATCAATGCAAGTAACCTGGGCTTAATGGGCGATTGCAACAAGCGACAGTCAGGAGTGGTAAATAGAGAATATTCCCACTACCAGCATTCCAGCATTCCGCACCCTCAGCCCAGGGATGCCTCCTTCTCACATAGGGCTGGATGACTCATAAAAAAACCCAGGAATAATGGGCAACAGCCGGGCGGCTTTTGCTTTGCCGTAGTTGGTTCCTTTGCTTTTTGTACAATACATTGGCAGTGTGGAAATACCTCCCGAGCCCCACGGCCCATTCCTGGCAGAACGCTCCCAAACATCTCTCTTCCCTGTATTTAGATGTCCAGGCTCCCTGCTTGCCCGTGTCTGGCTTCACTGCCAAGGATTACCTCTATCTCCCCTGAAGCTGCGTGGATCTGGGACTCCCTTTTGGCCGGGAGTTAATTTCCCGATTTCCCATAGTGGCGGTGGCAGACGGACATCCAGGGAGGTGGCCCTGGCAGAGAGAACACCTTTGAGGACCTGTCAGCGTCCAGCCTGCCTTCTCAGCCTCCCGGGCTTCATCTGCCCCGCTCCTCCATGTGTCCTCGGGGCAGGTGCCGGGGGAAGGGCCGGGAGGGGCCGGGGACAAGGCGGAGGTCGGGGGGAACACGCCGCCCTCCCCGGCAGCAGGAGGGGCTGTCCCGGCTGCGGGACCTCCCCAGCCTCTCCCCATCCTCGGCAGCCGAGGGCAGCTCGTTTTGTGGGGGGGTGGAAGGGAAAACACCCTGCTCCAGGGAGCGGTGCGTGCCCCGCAGCCGCCAGGCCGTGCGGGGCCGCCCGCAGAGGGAGCAGAGGCTTCACCGCAAAGGGTTAAGGCAGGGCTGCAGGGTGCTCCGGGCAGGAGTCCTGTGTGCGCCTCTGAGATGCACCAGCCAATCCTAGAGACAGCAGCGTGAACTACATGTAGCGTGCTGTAAGAAGGGAGGTGAAGAAAATAGGGTGTAAACTGTCACCGCACACCGCGAGGCGGACCCGCTTCTTGGGCTGCGATTTCTTAGAGACTTAGAGAGAGCATCATGCATTTAAAAAGGTAAGGGCTTTGCTACCAACAGTCTGTATTGTGATTCACTGCCGGATTCAAGTGCATTTTCTGTGTAGCTTTCATTTAGTGATGAATTGTGTAGCGCAGAGTGGGGAGAAAGTGGAATGTGGCATGATTTACTGTTCGGGAGCCGTTTGGAAAGACTACGTCAGCTTCGAGTTGTAATGATTTCATGTAGAGATTAAGCAAGTGAATGCATGTGAAGTAAAGTGAATTCATGACTAGCAGAAAAATGTAATGCATGTGATAAGAGAAGGCTGTTCTGTTGTAGCAGCAAAATCAGTTATGGATCCATATGAAATGAAGGCTAGTGTGAGATAGACGTGATTTTGAGAAAATGTAGAGAGTAATTCAGAGGCATGTATCTGACAAGCAAGTCTGTCAGAAAAAAAACCTAAAAATAACTTCATTCCTAGAAAAAAACCCCCATGTTTATTAAATACAACATCACAAAAGAATGCTATAAAAAGGAGTGAAGTCAGAACCTTACAGAGTCTGTATGTTCAGAGATGAGTGACTCTGACACATTAAGTGTACAGAGATAAAGCTAGAGTGGCCCTGCTAACATTTCCAGGATATAAGAAATAACTTCAGAGGAGCAATCCGTTTAGATATCAGACTTCACAGACTGCTGTCATTGCTCAACTCCATCCCTACAAGGAGTTACTCATTTTAAATAGGTGCTCTATCAGCTTTACCACAAGACCAGCTTTGGGAACAGAAACATTTGACTGGATCTCTTCCTCTCTGTATCTAAGCATAGCAACAGACCCTCGGTCTCAGATGCTGTTGCAGTGCTAATCAGCAGAGTTCCATCCAGAAACTACCTACAAATTCTTGCCTCCGAGCATTTTTCTCTCTAAGACGTGTATAATTTAAGCAGGGGAGGAATAAAAAAAAGATCTGTGAAATTTTCTGTAAGATGATCCACCTCCAGTGAGAGCAAACCTCCCCAACAGATGCTGAGTTCACTGGAGTTGTGTTTGGGGTGCTTGTTCATGAAATGCTGAAACCCTGTGAGTGAAAACGATAACTAAGAAACATGAAAACAAGCAGCTGAATGTTTTTACAGAGCTCAGTGCAGAAGGCAGCATTTGTACAACAAGCCAACAACAAAACAACTTGAGAATCTTCAAGTGATGCAATCCTCCCGTCTTATCCTTTCCTATTTTTTCTACTACTCTCTGAATGCCTTTGTGAAGAATTAATTACAGAAGTCAATTCATTGTTTACACCAACGTGTCCAAAAATTTACTTTTTCGTCACACAGATTGCAGTGACTTGTGACTCCCCTCAGTCCCAGACAATGATTTATGGGACTAAAATATTCTTACTTCATTTGTATTAATTCAAAATCCTATTTGATTGTCATCAGTATAAGTAATTTCTTGCTTGAGATGCAACACCCGCTGAAAACAAAAGGAAGATCTTTTTACCAGCAAGCTTGCTTCTTCAGCAGTTTTTGAAAATCTAAATGGAAAATTGGATGATCAAACTACTTACCTAAGTTTTCCTTAGAAAGAAGAAGAAGAAGAGTGGTGGAAGGTATTAGGTGATAGTTTCTGGAAACATTATTTTCTAGCTCTGAGGCATACCTAGTGCGGCTCTTTCTTAATCCTCCCAAAGCTTCACCTCTCCTCAAAACCAGAAGCAGACATTTTTTTACTCTCCTGAAACACTAGTAACCTCATATGGGAACAAAATCAGCAGAAATACACTTTGACCAACAGAGCCCAAGTGCTCTTTGAGAAAGGTTGCACTGAAGCCACTGTCCTGTTAGAGCTGCAGGTAGTACTACAGCCAGTCATTTCATGGGGAACTAATCTAACTTCTTCCTAATCTCATCCTATATCAGCATAAGGAAACATTTTTTAAAAATAAATTTGCAACTACATTCTCTTCATATCGTGGTTTTGCTTTTGCTCAATATATGTGCGTTCAGTGAGGGCCTGATCTTGGACAATTCAAGGAGATCAGAACATCCCTATTAACTTCAATAAAAGCAAGATCAATTTCCAAAACAATATTTTGGAATCCAAGTGAACTTCAGATTTAGAAGGGAAAAAAGGGAGCATCATGAAGTTACATGCTGCCTACTGAGCAGTGGAAGGTTTTGCACCTCTTGAGTCAAATATTATTAAAATATTAAAGAACTAAGAATTTGTGACTTGGTCTAGGCCTCAGTACTTTTTCATCATTGATAAATCAACATTTTCTGTGTGAAGCTGAGGAAGCCCCACTGAGCTGCAGGTAATCAGCACCTTGTGACTGGAGTCATCACCCTGCTGAAAACTGTAGTGTGAATAAATTTGGTCTTCTAGCTTTGAAGTTACTAATTTATATGTACCACAGTTTGTGTGCATACACAAATATGGTTTATGCATAGATATAAATATGCATGACATGCACTACTCATCCCTCCACACCCATGGAGTATAAGTATAATCACTTTTTTGCCCTGGCTCATACCATGGGAATGATTATTTAGCTCAGTCTCTTTCCTGTCTCCCACTGAAAGTCTTCACCTGCTCCGTGTGTCACAAAATAATGCACTGAGGAGAGGAAAGAAGGACACTCTGCCACATCAGAGCTTTTCAACTTTAACTAATGAGCCTCTCACAAAGGCCACAGATTTTGTTCCACCTTCAGAAGAAGATTGACCAAGCAATATATATTGTTAGCTAAATTAACACTATTAAACTCTAGTGGTTCCTCTTATAATGAGGTGAGATTGTAAGGCTGGCGTGTCAGATACCTTTATCATAACAGTTACATTAATGGGGAAAATTCTGCTGATTTGCAGTAACACCTTCATTGCCACATCCACCAGCACTGATTAATGAGAAAGGTGGTTTGCAAGGCACTTATTATACATTGGCAAGTAAAGGATGTAAATCTGGGGAATCAGAGCACTGCTCCATACCCTTAATCCCATATTATTCATGACTCCTGAGAATTCTGTAGGGCTAATTTAGCTCTTTCAGTACTTATAAATCTACTAGAAATAACAAAAACGCCTGGTTAATTGAACGTGGATGACCACACTGGAGTCAAATGGGATTGTTAAAATCCATTATAAATGTTACTTCTTACTATTTCGTTTTTTTCCTTTATTTGAAATCTGTTTCTGAGGAGGCTTACCCCCACTGGTGAAAAACAGTGCTAGATGCTGAAAAACAGTATCATGGCTGGAGGTGGCAGCCCAAGTGTATATTTTTATTTCACCTGAAACATTATTGATCCCTATTCATTAACAATTTGTTGGACAGAGAGAGCACCTATACATTACAACAATTTTAATACTGAATAATTCTGTATGGTTTGTACTTAATGTGCCACCCTAAAGGTTAAAACTGCTGTAGTTGAGGGCAGAGATGATACCCACCTCTTTTTCTCCAGAACATGCAGCTGCTCAGGATTTCTTGGATTAATCCCCTGATTCCTTTAGGTCTGTACCAACATTTCTAAGGAAGATGCTTGTTTAGGTAAATCAGCACTGTTTATGCAGGTCAAGACTCATCCTGCTGCCAGTCTCTGGAGACTGAGGATTTATTTCACAGAGAGCCATTAGTTGGTGATGTTCTCTTTTTAAGTCACTGCTCCTGTGGGATGTGAATCTGACTCATTGGCTTAAAAAGTAAAAGCTTTAGTAACTACCTAAGTACCCTTTAAGCTCTCTGTTAGCTTGAGTTTATTAGATTGATTCACATTAGTTGAATACATGGTAGTGGCTTTTTGTTTTTTTAAAGTACTCTTATTTATAAACAAGCTTAACTTCTTCATGCTTGCTTGTCTTGGCCAGGAAAAGTCTAGAACATTTTCTCTGTTTTTCTGGAAAAAATAGTCTATAATACAGAAAACTGATGATCCTCATACTCAGAAAGACTGCAGTGATCTTTAATTCCTCATAAACAGACATGTGTCTCTCACTCAGCACTGTGCAGGTACTACTAAAAGTTCCTCAACATTAGCTTAACAAATTTCCTCTAAATAAAAATGTGTTTTTCTATGAGCTACAACAAGAAATAGTGACAAATTCGTACTTAGGCAGTTTCAGACTGGGTCATATCTAAATTAAAACAGTAGAGAGATTGCAATTCCTGATGTGAACTCAGACTTTCACTCCTTGTAGCATGATGTTCATAAGAAAGACATCTTTTAGCAGACAGACTTTTTTTTCCCTCTCTAATTTTACAATTTCTTCTAATCTTGTCAAAAAACAAGTCTTGCAAGGCAGCTTTGGTGTTAGATTTATGTGAGATAGCAGGCTGCCCAGTACACATAACATAATTATTACTTGTACAATCAAGCTTTATCCATCCTGAGCTGCAATTAGCCCCAGACTGGTTTGCTGGAGCTTGAATCTTTGCTCAGTCAGCCATAAAGTCCCTACTCTTGCTATAAAAAATTAATAGCTATAGCATGAACATTTAAGAGGATCTGGCTACTGCCCATGAAGTGGCTACAGGCTTGGAACGCTGCGGCAAAGGGACTGTGGAAAAATCCTGCAACAGTTTTGAGTAGGATCAGCTCTAGAAAAATGGTCTCTTGAAGCTTCTATGAGTCCTGCCTTGGGAGCTGGCACAACAAGTGGTGTAAGTTTGTTGGTTTTTTTCCTGTTAGAATATAGGTTGAAGATGAGGAACCTGAAAGGAGTTTTAACCATCCATTTATATCAGCTGAACACCATGTATGCCATCTGTGAAATCAGCTGTAAAATATGCTGTGAGATCTGCAGCACTTTTGTCAGAAAGGCATAATAAAAGGGCAAAATAAAAACATTACCACTCTATTAGATATCACTGTTAAGAAATAAAATATATAAAATAATCCATTCTTCTTGCAAGGCATCCAGAGAAGTGCATTGAAAGAAAAATTTCATGCCATTACGTCTTTATAGACTTTAACTACTGATCTAAGTTGTAACTACTAATTTTCACATGGAGAATAAAATCAAGAAGAGTGTAAATCCTCGACCAGATACAGCCTTAACTAAAATTAGAGGGCTCTGTCCCATGCCTGAGTCAGAGCCTCTAAACGGAGAAAACCATTCTTAGAAATAAAAGAACCCCCAGCCACATTATTTGTGGATTAGGTCAGGTAATATCTGAGGGGATGGAAGCACATGAATTAGGCTGGATTTTGTGAATATGTCCCCATTGCAATCAGTACAGTACATTGCTATTTTGGCTCTATCCTTAAGTCCAGGGAACAGCTATACACCATTATTTTTTCCCTTCATTATTGTACAAACAATATTAGCACTCCAATAAATTCAAAGAAACTTCTCTTTTTGCCTGAGACGGACAAATCCTTTCCTCTCCATCCTTTTTCTGAGCATTTCTTGCAAAATCTCCAGGAACAGAAATTTTAAGCAGCAACAAAAATAGTCAGCCACTCTGTTCGTGAAAAAATCAACTTCCTTTTTATTTTATACCATTTTTGCCATCCAACAATTTGAAATCATTCTATAAGCATTGCTTATTTAGGCTTCATAATAGAAACTGTCATTAAAGAAGGTTAAGGTGCTTGGCAAGGTTTATACAGCACAGTCAAAGTTGTACTTTGAGGTAACTCAGCTCCAAATACTCTCCTTCCTCTCTGTAACCTGAATCTTCTTCAGTTCAACAATCTGTTGGCGAGCAAAGTTTCCTCCCACTCCATCCCATTTTAGCCCTTCTGTACTACTAATCAGTTATATTTGGATTTGTCCTCGGGCTTGAAAGCCTCTGGAAGCAAAGCTTTAGTGTACAGTGTGTAAATAGCTGCTTCCTCCTGTTCTAGATGGTAGCAGCTGTAAGAGCCCTGGGTTTAAAAACAAGGATGGATTAAAAGAGGAAAGGGCTGTTTGTTACTCCAGAATGGTTTACTGCATACAGCTAATTAACATGTGTCTCAGTCTCTTTGTATCCTACCGACACTTAGCTGTCAAATTGGGTCAGAAAACTTGTTTGGGGACTAAGTTATGAGTGAAAAGGAGCCATGCTGCTGGAACTACTATGGCATGACTTTTCAATGGTCATCTATTACTTCATTTCAGGGGGTAGTTTTTACAAATCCTGAGAAGCAGCTCAATTGCCATTAAAACACACCCAACGAGATTATCAGGGTGGAGAATGCTGGATGGACAGAACTTAAGCATTCAGTTAAAAAAAAAAAAAAATCCAAGATGGAATCAAGGCTTCTAAATATATGTCTCCTGTTGGGATTTTCTTCAAGCTTGAAAGCTCCAGTATGCAAAATTGTATGTCACAGCAATACATGTCACTCTGTGCCTGAAGAAATGCTGGACCAGAACCTCTCCCAAAGCTGTTCTTTTTCTGTAGAGCCACTCCAAACTTATTCCAAGAGAGCTTGTTCTGTTTCCCTTCTAACTCTTTTCCTACCATCAGATGCTTTAGCTGAAAATTTTTGGACAATTTGGGAGAATGTTTAGCATAACTTGTGTAATGGAAGAGTGACTTAAGACTGAAATGTCATGCAGAGTTTTCATGCAGAGAGATTTTGCACACAGTACAGTCCATGTGCACTTGTGGACTTGCAAAGATTAATGCTTCATCCCTACAGACTTCAACCCCTAGGGATTTTTATGATTGCAGAAGTGCAGTCATCCAGCCTGGAGCAGACTTCAAGCTCAAAGCAGCAGGTTTTCTGTGTCTTCTTGGCACCCTGGGTGTTGGCCAGAAACCCAGGGCTTCCCGAGATCAGCTTCATTTTAGCTCCTTGTGGGACTGGTACCTGTTGTCTATCAAGAATTCGGGTGCTAGCCCCCATTTAAAGATGAGGAACTGGGACACAACGAGGACTTGAGTGGATTTTACAAGATCACATAGGGAAAGGAAAATGGAGAATGGCTTTAAACTGAAAGAGAGTAGACTTAGGATTTAGATTGGACATTGAGAAGAAATTCTTCCTTGTGAGTGTGGGGAGGCCCTGGCACAGGTTCCCAGAGAAGCTGTGGCTGCCCCTGGATCCCTGGAAGTGTCCAAGGCCAGGTCGGACAGGGCCTGGGGCAACCTGGGACAGTGGAAGGTGTCCCTGCCCATGGCAGGGGTGGGACTGAATGATCTGTAAGGCCCCTTCCAACCCAAATGATTCTGTGGCTCAATGATTTCTCCTTTTCAGTTATTCACCTACACAGTACCACCAGCCCCACACAAGCTGGGACTGGAGGTCCTGGAGCTCCTGGTCAGCCCAAGGTGGGTGGAGGACCCAGATAAGGCTGGTCAAGGCTGTTGAGACCTTTTTGTGCTCTCAGAGCCTTGACAGGTAATATCTTCCCCTCAGTGGGCTCCTTGTAGAAACAGACTCACTCATTAAGGCAGAAAGACTGCAATGGCATTTTGGGGATGCTGCTTGACATCATCAGCTAAAACACATAAAGATCCATTTGCACAGGAGGATGAACTTAGATTAACAGATTTAAACAGCACCTGAGGGAATTTATACATCATGATTTGGGCAGCAAAGGAAAAAAATCAGGTCTTTTACAAATATCAGACATTGAAGCAATTACCTCGGCACGCCTGACAGTCAGCAGATACTCCTGGGCTGAGGAGGCTGGCACTTGCTGCACTGGGAAGTGACAAAAAGCACATGGGGACATCAAGTGAAGGCTCACAGGCACTTGCAGGAGTGAAATTCTGCAGGGATAGAGCAAATTCCAAGGCAGGCTCTGTGGGCAAAGGCTGTAACACTCAGCCACCAGCAACATTCCAGACAGACCTGAGTGCAGCTGCAGAGGTTGGGCTGATATAAATTCTCTTTCCGTGGATGCATTTGATATTTTTTCCTTTTCTCTGAAGGCAGGGATGAGGAAAAAAATAGCAGGATTGTTTTAAAAAAAAAATTAAAATCAGACATCTTATTTGTTCTTTATTTCAGCTGTTGAGGACATAGTTACAGGGGTCATGTCTCCCCTTTGAGAGGGGAGAAAGCTAAAATCTGGCAGTGTATGAAGCTCTGTTTGAATAAAGGAAAGGTGCTGATTTAGGCTGCCTGTAGTCAAAACTGCTACCAGGAACTCATGTGAAGGCCTGGAATGTGAAACTTTCCTAAGCTTGTTAGACATAGATTTAATTTCTCCTTTCAGATTTTTTTTCCAGATGATTGTAGCTCAGAATGAACACCAGAGTACAAACTGATTCGATCCCCCTCTGGAAAACCATGTTGACAAGTATGGCTTGTCTACCAGGTGACTTCTTATTTTTCTGTAGTGTCACACACTGTCCCCTGCAGCTCATGAGGTCAGATTGATGGCAGGGAGACCTCACCATCCTCTATCCTGGTCCTTCTGAGCAACTTGGGCCACTTGGCACTGGAAGGAGCTGAGCTTTAAGATCCCTTCCAACCCAAAGCACCCTGACTCTGTGATGCAGTGATTCCAACGCCCCAAAACCCTGCTCTGTTTCTCTCTTCTGGGTCTCCTGCTCCTGCCCCAGACATCTGGGGGGACTTCAAACAGAGCTCATCTCTATCCAACAGCTGCCTGTGACCACAGGACCGAGCAGCTCACCACAGTTCACAAGCCCTTTTGCTGTCCTTCAGGAAATTCAGCTTGGGAGATGTTTTTTTCTGTGGATTTGAGTATCTTCCTTTGGAGAACAGAACCTGTGTGGTGGCCAAGCCCAGAGCAGAGCACAGCTGAGATAATTTTTTCTCTCCTCTCTAGCTGATACTGATTGCAGCCCTCTCTGCTCTTTTCTCCCATAGCACACCATCAGCTTCACAGCTCTTTCATTTACACTGGGCTCTGTGAGAATCCCATGGACAGGTGCCTCCTCAGGTCTCATTCACTTAAAATTGTTAGCATGAGAAAAATGGCTTCTTGAAGAAAGAATAAGAATCACTGATGATAACACAGGAGGTCCTGTGGTGCTTTGCAAAGGTGGGCAATGTGATCATCACACTTCAGACAGGGAAGTGAAAGCAGAGACACATGAAGTGATAAACCCAAGGACTTACAGCAGATAAGAGCAATCTCTGAGACACAGACTATGGCTTTATTCTTTATGTAAAATGTCTTTCCATTTTTCAGTGTCAAAATGCCTTTGAAAAAAACGGTCTGGACTTATCTTGCCTTCTCTGAGCTTCATTGTTTCACCTGCAGTAAATAAAATGTTGCTTCTTGCTGTTGATTCAAAGTTGTAGCATTCCTGAGAATTTTGTGTAATACTTAGAAAACAAAAGGTTTGCTCCATTCCTGTTTTCCATGATGTGCAATCTAAAAGAAATATGAAGAGTATTGTGCTACACCAGGTATTGCACTTGATCAAAAGCAGTAACTTTGAAATCCCTAAGGCTTGTAAGGAATGGAGGGATGGAGTACCAAAACCCTCATAAATGGTAAAATTATGACCTTGCTGAAATCCAACTGGCTACAAACAGAATTGGATGTATTCCCCACCATCTGTTATTATAGTTTTTCTTTGTTTGTTTATTTTTAAAGGATATACAAATAGTATTGAATATTTTGATTAATTCAAGGAAAGCCAAGCTTTGTGTTTTGCATAAAAAAGCTTCATCTTAGATATGTTGATTTTCTAAATGTTATAGAAAGTTATTTTTTACTTTTCTTTGAACGGACATATCAGAGAAAAACAGTCTTAAATTTTTATTTCATCATTATGGGAACTTACAGCCAGGAGAATCCCACTTTGGCACAGCGGATTCTCAATTTTCCATGGAGAGCTGGGCTGCATCACCATTTTCTTGGAATTCAAGTGAACATAAAAAACAAAGGACTTCAGAGAGACCCTGGTCTTCTGCATTTCCACTGACAGGAGGGGATCTCAGACCAAGGTCTCAGATACATCTCTCAGATTCCAAGGCAGAGAGAAATCTTGAAAAAACCCCAAACCTTTTCTTATCAAAAATGCCCATACATTTGTACAGTTATTTTATTTTGATCCTTGAGAACTACAGTAGATTTGGCCCAAAAAAGTTACTGGTGATTCGTAACATCAGCTTTATTGACTCTTACATAAAAGGCTGCTCCACTAGTGAACCAGTAGTGACCAATTTAGTAGCTATATTTTTACTGTGAATTAACACATAAGTATTATACCTGACTCTCATCTCTTGGGAAATAAAAGGTTACATGCACTGAGGTAACAATAGATTACTGTTTTTCCCCCCACACAATTTTTCCACAATTTCCATTTTAGAAAGGATTTAAACTTGCTGATTTTTTTTTCTTGAGCATTGCTGTGCACACATCTGGGCTGGCTCTGTATTATTCTGTGTATCTTAGTATACCTGGTTCATTAATTAATGTTCTGTAAGCAAGAAAGCTCAACCCACAAATCAAGCAGACACTTCAGTCTGCACTATTTTAGCTTAGTGTCAAGAGTGAGTTCATAAATTACCATATGTAGTTATATACAATTTTAATCTTTTTTAAAAATTACCTAAAAAAGAAAGACTGGATTTGGTGGGGTTTACCCTACAATATGATGACAACAAAATGACCACAAATGTCCTGTTCTCTTGTTCACAGCTGAAGCTTGATGAAATTTGTCCCAGTGGCCAAAATGTTTGCATTGCACTTGCCAGCTCTACACCCACACATGATGTAAATACATGGATTTTGCCAGTCTCCAGAACCTTTACATGTTCAAGAGAATTAGGACTTAGTTATGGTATTCCCAGAAGATGCTGAGTCAAATTCCTGCTGCACTAATGCCAGTGAGGAGACAATAGATTTCTAACAAAGAAGAATTTAGCCTGTGTTGCTTCTTGAACTCACCTTAACCTCAGAATTTAGAAGAAGGACCAAAAGCTTAGCAGCATTTACAAGTGGTAGCGGGGTGAAACCATGGGGATAACAGAAAATAAATGTGCAGAGTATCTATACCTGAGAATTGTCCTTTAAGCCAGCACTTCAAAGAGACTATTGTTGACATGACAGTTTTTATCACAGAATAAATATTGCATTATTTGCTCTCTGTATAATGTCTTCTCTACTTGAAAATCCACCAGCTCTGTTACTTAACAAGTGTTTTATTTGCCATGCCCCACCCTTTATCTACCACAAATTTAATACAGATTGTTCTTCCCTGGAGTTCTATTGTGGCTTTGTAACTGCAAACTTTGCACGTTCCATATACCTATAACAGTCTTTAAAAAATGTTTTCAGGGCATTTGCATTAATTAGAGAATTTGAATATTCAAAATTTTAAGATATTTCTGATACTGTAAGCTTTGCAAAAATCCTTTGGCTAGAATTTTCTAAATTATCTTTTAATAGGAAACACACATTTAGATCCCTCTAGCAGCTTAACCCCTCCCTTAGCAGTCATCTTTTCAGGCTTCTGGGCCTTGTTTGTTAAAGTCTCCTTCTCAGGGGTGTTATGAGGATTAATGCAATGCAGAATGATTTTACAATGTCTGGACAACAGAGACAAGTGCATAAATACCAGTTACAAATGCACATGGGTTTTTCTTTCCTTATTTCTCTGCTGTATATTTATGCTCCTTTGGAATATATCTCCATAGATCTTTTAAAACAAGGAGATCTTTAAACCAAGATTGTTTTCTTCTGTACCTGCACAGATTCTCTGCAGGTGTTGTGCCAGTGGTTAATTTATGACACACCATGATGTGCAGCACTAAGCCAAAAATAAACTCCTGGCTCTTCCACTACTCCTTTCCAAGTGCTGGTTTAGTCTAGTGTTAGGAAGATGCTACATATACACAGTAATTAATTTTCCAATCCTAATATTATCATTTTGAATTCAAAAGGGACTCAATTAGTCATCATTACAGTTTAACAGCCTGAAACACTTCAGTGTTAATAAGTAACTGAAAAAGTAAATTCCAATCTTTTCTCATTTAATCAAGTATGGGAATTTTTCAATAGATAAGTTAGAAATGTTAATACAGCAGTAGGTATGAAAATTGAAGTTCTCATGACACTCACTTTCTGTAGCTTCACATAATGTCAGAAAACTATGCCCAGCATCATCCCTGTCTATGCTAAGGATGATGGAAGGGAATGAATATGCTGTGTAATGTGTTTTTCCCTGATTAATGATAAGAAGAGACAAAAGCATTTGTGGATTTTCACTCTGTTGTGTTGCAAAGGCTGGTCTGGCCCATTTGAAAGTGACTGGAATGTTTTCTTCATTTATACTGATCTATTTTTAACAGGAAATGGCAAACAAATGATCATCATGGCTTTTATGGGCCAGCAGAGCAATCTATTGCACTCCAGTTTTGCTTCAAATCTGTGAAGATTTTCTCATACAGTGGGAGGAAGGTTATGCAGTGGTGTAACCTCAAATACATGAATTTCCACCTGTGAAGGAAAAAAAAACCACCACCAGTCTAGGAAGATGATACTCAAACTTCAATATGCAGACTCTTTTTGCATGGAAGTGATGGCTTGGGAATATAAATAAAAGTTTGAGAGGTCTCTGCTGTAGACACCTGGAATTTAATTTCAAAAGGATTTATAAAATTAATGCAATCTGTGTTTTATGGTCAGAAACTACTGCATGGCTGTAACTGTTTATGGTTAAAATTCAGTGTCTTGGTACATGCTCAGCATGAAATACGAGCAGGCTCTTTCTTTATACATTTATTGTTTGTAGAATCATGTCCAAATCATGTTACAAACAATTACACCACATAAAGCTTGAGTATTTATCTGGTTGTATAGACAGATTATTATATTGTTAGGCTGTAAATTCCTGTAGGTTCACAAGAACCTCTGTGCTCTCCTGCAGGCAGTCAGCTTCCTGCAGACTCTTGAGAATATTAATATCTCACATATATGCACAGAGCATATTTATTCAGTGACACAATTTTCATTATAATGGATGGGGGTGCTGAGTGTTCAGTTACAGGACTGTTCTGTTGGAAATACCCATCTTTTAGGGTTCACTTACAGACCAAATTACTGATGGGAAGGAAACATTTCCCACCAAGTTCCAAAAACCATAGCAAAGGTGAAAATGTTATGATGAGTGCTGATTTGTGTGAATGTGAATACAGCATTTTATTCCCTGTAAACTCATCAGCTAGAAAAATTAAAGCTCTGACATTCATATATTTTAATTCATTCTGTGCTGTTTCAACTTAGACTGAAAACTGGAACTGATTGCTTCTATATATTTAGGAATCTACATGACCTTTGTAATCTCTGAAAACCTCATGCATAGACCTTGCATAGATGTTTTAATAAAATCTCTGCAGGATATTAGAAACATTAGCCCATTCTACAGGTATGGGTCTGAGCTACAGAGGGGAACTGTGGCTTGTCTTCACTGAGCTCTTATGTGATGCAATCAATACTTGATCTGTGATAGGGCACACAAAAAAATTGTTTAGGCACCATTTAAACAGTGTTTCCAGGCTGAGCCACTGAGTTGGAGCGATTTGGACTGAAAGTAAAATGCTGCTGTTAGGGATACCCAAAATTTCAGCATCTGGAGTTGGTGTAAGTCACTTGAGCTCATCACTGTGGGCAGCCCCAGAGCTCTTGATCAGGGCAGTCACTGTCCAGCTGGTTGGGACAGAGGAACGTGGCTCTGTTAGCTACACTTTGCAGTGAAGACAAACCACAATGCAATTTTCCCAAGGACATTAAAAGAGAAAGCAGCCTGGGTCTTCTGAATCTCACCTGTTTTCTGCCCAATGTGTGAACTGTGAGCTTATGTACAGACATTGCTGAATGATTTTGTACTGCTGCTAACAGACAAGAATCTGATGTTGCATATTTTTCATTAATGACTAGCATGAATGGGAAAAAAACCCCTACAATCCCTCCCCTGATGATTTGTGAAGGTTTCCCTTCAACAGTAAATATTATCACTGATGATGTTAATGAAGACATTAGTTTCACAGCATTTGAAGTACTGAAACACTCCACTGTTAACTAGCCTAGTGGGGTTTATGCTAATGTAAAATATAATAAAGTAGAGGCCACTATCTCTTTAAGCTGAAAGAAAGGAAACTTGTTTCTACTTCCAAGGGATGCCTAGTGTGTGCTTATCTAATTGACTGTGTATTTTGTCTAGGTGTTGAGGGAAAGCTAAGAGAATGAAGGCTCTAAGTCCCCAGTGGAAGCATGATATGGCGATGCAGTGCTGGTGCTGAATTGTTCTCTCTGATGGCTCTATGGGAGTGGATAGCACTGAGTCTTCATTGCTGGGTTTTAGCAGTTGCTGCTGTCTCGGATCAGCATGCCACAAGCCCCTTCGACTGGCTCCTCTCTGATAAGGGACCCTTCCATCGCTCACAGGAATACACTGATTTTGTGGACAGAAGTCGACAGGGATTTAGCACAAGATACAAGATTTACAGGTATGAAGCAAAGGGAAAGCAATTACAGAGATACCATCCTTAGAAGTTGTAAATTATCAATAAGGGTTTCCTTTAAGGGAAAGGTTCAGTTGTGGGAACGAATCCATAGACACCAAATTCATTGCTGAAATATATGCAAGGCCACTGTGTATTATGGAAATGCTGCTTGTGTTGTTTCTGTTTTGTTTGAAGAACTTTTGATAATTGATTATGTTGCTCTGAAAAAGTTTGTTGTTTACTACCTACCTCTACTCTGTCCTAGTGATATGGTCAAAAATGTGCTAGGGATTCAAACACCACTTTTGCTTGCAGAGGGATCACCTTTGATCGTGCATCAATTGCTTTCTGTGTGGCTCATCAAGACTTAAGCTGAGGTTTTAAAAATGAAATTGTGGCTCTGCATATACTGCTGACAGAACAGACTTCATGGTACAAAGGAGGGCATTTCAAAAATGACTCAAAAATGTTTAATATTAGTTTATGCCATTTCATGTTTATCTATACCATTGCTTTGAAAAGGGGTGTTCTCTTCCCTGAGGAATCGAGGGATAAAAGCCACTGTGAATTTAACAGAGGTTGCAGGCATTTGGTCCGTCACAAATCTCAGCATTAGGCTGGCCCAAAGAAAATTAAAAAACAGGAGAAGACTTCAAAAGTATAGGTCTGCTTGAGGATTTGGGCTTTGCTGTGGAAATGCTTCAATGATATGTTTGTAACCTGTGAGTCTCTACTCTTTTGAGACAGCACTGGTGAAATATCTCCTCAATCATGTGCAATGGGTGTAACTCAGTAGCATCCGATATTATCAAGGACATGGGCAGGAAAAGGGGAGCTCAATCTAATATGAGTGATCTAATGGCAAGTAGACAGAAGGACAAATGAGAGACCAGAAGAGATTAAAGACTGGGAGAATAAATCTATAATCAGAGAGACTTTTTTACTCCAAATTGTGATGGATTCCTCCCAACAGCCAAAAGCAAGTGGGGCAGCAGGGCAATACAGGACAGATTTTCAGCTCCCCTAATAACTGTCCATCCTACAAACACAGACCATATTGGTATGGGAAGACACACGCTGATTTCTCTGAAAAGCACAGAAGAGATTGTGCAAATGTCATATCTATTTGGGGCTATTATTCCCTAGTCCTTTAGAAGAAGGTAAGAGTGATATATGCCTATATGTATTTAATTCGGTGTCCAGTAGCCTGTGACAAAAGTGCTGGCCTCAGCGTGTAAAGATTTATTTTTAAGGAATTGGCTTTATTTTCCTTTCCCAAATACATGCAGTAGAGGGCACTCTGTCGCAGGTCAATTTTGCAGTGGGCTCCTTTGCGATATACAGAGAAATTAAACCCATTTTGAAAATAAAGTGTGATTTGGAAATATGCTTGATGAAGTGGCTTGTCTTAACAGAACAGCATTGCCCAATATTTACTGCATTTTAAAAGCCAGCTGTCAGGACCAATAATGTAAAGCCAATAATGCAGAGACTGAGGCAGCATATTTTATTCCCATTATTCTGTATTAGTCAAAACTGAACCGAAATTATCTTGCTAAAACATGAAAGATGGAATTGTATTTCATTTGAGCTCATACAATCAGGTCCTTGAGAATTTTTCTCCTCTCAGCCATCATTACAGCAACATTGTTAAGTTTCACAGATCTGTAATCACACTGCTAATATTTATTTGGGTTTGTGCATAGGTTTCAATTGACTTTAATTTACACAATCCCACAGAAAATGTTTCTCAGCTTTAGTTCCATTCTCTGCCTATTCCAGGAAGTCAAAAGAGCCACAAGCTGTACTTTTTTGATTCAGCCCTCCAAAACCAAATCTTATTGTAAAGTTTCCTTGTAAAATATGGTCCCAGTAGTGAGTGGTGCAGAACACCGTGACCTTGTTAGAAGCCACACACTGTAAATTTACTCCCTGTTGCTTTTCTGTGAGCTTTCCCAGGCTGTAGGACTTGGAGCCTAATTGTCTGTTCATTCCCTCACCTGTCTTTTACCTAATGGAAATGATCCCTCAGGGACAGGTCCTTATTTGAAGGGAGAGGTAAGGAGGAGGAAAGCCCCTGCCTGCAGCTGAGTTAACCAGGGAGAAAGGTGCTAAGAGAGCCCCTCCAGTCCCTGAGCTCTTCACTTCAGCCCTTGAACCACACACCTGAGACGGTTAAGGATGAAGGAAAGGTTAAGGATGAAGGGAAGTCTTCTTCCTTCATTTTAAATCCATGCCAGGTCAAAATCCATGGGGCTTAAGATGAGTGAGATGTGTAGGGTGAAGGACTCCAGGGGATTGTGTCCCATTTGAACCCTTCCTGGCAGGATTTTGGTAGCACAATGGGGTCAGACACAAAATGATGGGAGACCCCTTTCCTTTTTTAATGGCACAAATGTGGCGAGAGGCTGCAGGCTACCTAAAAGAATGCCTCTCTTCTAAAAGGGGCTGGCTCCAGAAGAACCAACGGGGCTTTGAGCAGTAGCAGCTCACCTCCCGTGTCTCCAGACTGACACAAGAGATGACCAATTGTATCTCTCTGCCAAAACCCATCAAGTCCTGCTGCCCATGGGAACCAGCCTAGGAAGAACAACCTCACACTGGGACTGTTTGTCTACAACTAGCAGAAATGAAACGGCCTTAATAAAAATAACACAAAGCCAGCAGCGAGTTGCACATATTCCATGTCATAGTTCAAAGTGTATAGCAGGAGATTTCAGCATGAGACTGCTGTCTGATTTTTGCTTTCCAACAGTGGAACAATTATTCAGTGACTAGAATGATATTTTCATTTCCCCTCCATTTGCAGTCTCAGGAGAGGCAGCAATGATGTGGAAAAAAATAAATCTTGATGGAATCCGTAATATCACAAGATTTGATTTCATTCCCTCATTAAAAACATTCTCTATTTTAATCAAAATCATATTAAAAAACAGAGAATGTACATTATTCTGCTCTTGGTTATATCAAGTAATGCATTTTTCTGGAAATACCAAAGTTACAGGTACAAAGGCCTTTGTCTTGTACCATTGCTTGACACTGGTTTGAATGGGATCATGGTCATACACTGCAGGCCCATGAAAGATACAGAATGATTAAAAGCAGATAATAGGACAGAGAAATTGGAAAAGCACCCAGTAGAGAGAATAACAAAGAATATTAAAATGGAATTTACTTGAAGGATCCATTGTCATTATTTTTCAGCTATTGAGTAAAACAATGTTGTGCTAATTCTTCTATTTCTGTCACTTGCGTGGCAGGAGACAGACTGATTTTAAAGTTTAATTTCACATATGGCAATTGTTTTTAATGATACTCAGTAGGCTTACTTTTCTCAGTTCTTATTTTACATAACCTGTTTCCATTTAAAATTCATGTAGGCAAACTTTTAGCCTAAAACAAGAAAATTGATCACTCTATGGACTGTGTGCTAACATTTCTGTTTTTATGGAATCACAGACTGGCTTGTGTTGGAAGGGACCTTAAAGATCACCCAGTTCCCATGGGCAGGGACACCTTCCACTAGCCCTGGTAGCTCCAAGCCCCATCCAACCTGGCCTTGGACATTTCCAAGGATCCAGGGGCAGCCACAGTTTCTCTGGGAATCCTGTGCCAGGGTCTCAGCATCCTCCCAGGGGAAAATATCCAACCTAAATTTACCCCTTTTCAGCTTACAGCCAAACTCCCTGTTTGCATGCCCATAAGACAAAAAGCAACTGCTCTGTATCCACACCCTTTGGTCACTGTAAACAAGTGTTCATCTGACCATGAATCTGTTATAAATTATAGGGATGCAGCCAAAGACTTGCACCAAGGAACACACTGATTAAGTGAGCCCAATTTCTAATAGGAGGTCTTAACTTCAGCATATTTTTTTAAACCTAAAATTTACACTTTTTCTTATCTCCATGTCTGGCTTTTGTAGCATCAAACAATCACATGATAAAACCAACTAGTGCATCAATCGTGGGAATGCACCAGCAGAAAAATCATCTGCTACCCATATTTTATTCTATACTTTAAGGTTCAGTTACGTTCATGGGCAAACAAGCTGGCTCTCTCCAAGGCCAGGAGTATTCAGTGTTACAGGACAGAGCTGAAAGAGACAAATAAATATGAAATTAATCTGGTATTGTAGAATGCTAAATAATACACAACTGGTGTTATCAACATTGTTATAAATTGGAAATTGTGGGCTGGTTGTGTTGATTATGTGATTATCGTGGCAGTGTTCTATTCCCTCTAATGCTTCAAAGGAAATACCCTCCCAGGAGAAATTTAATAATTGCCACAGTTTTTGGTGGTATTCTTCATCACTGATCTATGAAGAAAACCACCAAGAAAGCACCCGGATGGCTGCTGAAAACCTCTAGAGTCATGGGAATGCTATGTCAATTTTTCATGGAAGGTGGCTCCTGCAGTTAGCATCAATAAGTATTTTGGCAAAGAAAACCAAGTTTATAATTTGTTATTTAATACACAAAAGGAGTGCTGTGCCTCTTATGTAAATCAGCTACCCAGACAAAGGAATTTCAATCCAAACAGAATGAGACAGAGAGGTTACCAGGATGGAAAGAGTGATTGTGAAATTATGCAAAGAACTTACATTGTATCAGAAGAGGTAATTTCTACAGAGATAGGGAAGTATTCAACCTATCAAATATGGTCTTGAGGAAATCTCCTCAGGGATACTGTGGAATTTTGTTGAAGCAAAACGATTTAAAACTTGAAACAGATGTGAAAAATCAGGGGAAGAAAGAGCCTCACTCTTTCTTTTAAGGTGAAAATACTTGACAATATTTAGAGGGGGAAAAAAAGAGAGTTGAAAGAGGATAAAATTCCTGCCAATAGAATACATATTATAATGTGAGATGAGCTATCTAAACCAAAAGCCATCACTGTCTCAAAACCAAATTGGTATAAACTGGCAATGAATGAATTTAGGTTGGTTCTTTAGAAAAGGTTCCTAATCATTAAAGAAATTCTGGGGCATACAAAGTTACAGAACCTTCCCAATCACACAAATAGGAGGAAAAGGTTTTATGATGTGATGCAGATAAAAGTGGATGAAGTTTTAATGACCACTGATATCCTTTGGGGCAAGTACTAAGTGCCCAATACTACTCTGCAGTAGGTAAAAAGAGAAATCTCTTGAAGCAGTGAGTTGCCCTTGGCAGCCTGGTATTCACCTGTCTTGAGAAGATTCCCTTAGAGGTTGTTTTAAAAGTGATTGTGTTCATGAATAGCTACAAAAATAGAACATTTGAAAATAATGCTGTCAAGATAAAGATAAGAACACATTGGGTTCCTCTCCTTTGTTCTGAATCCTCTGGTGACTGAACCCATAGGGCAAAGTGAGCAAGACTCAAGGCTGTAACAGGACACTCACTAATATGCTTCACCTCCTGTGTGCGAACCTAAGTAGGGCCGACATTAGTTGGTTTTGTTATTTTTTTACTCCCTTTCAAAATGTTTTAGCCCACAGTTCTCACTAGATACATGTGACAGACAGTGTTAATACAATTCTAGGGGCTTCAGTTGTGCAGGTGCACAATATGCCCTGAATCACAATTTTCACTCCAGTGTACAATCTGGAATAACATTTCTTTGTGCTCTTCCTGAGGTTGATTTGACCTGATTAATCTGGAATTTCAAAGTGTGGAGAAGAACTAACAAAGGTCTTCCAACTGTGGTTTTCAATACAGGTGTTTTAACAGGAATAACAGAAATCTCTGCCTTTTCCAGAAATAGGGTCTATCAGTAAAGAGCTTCTGGTCTGTGTTGTAATTGGTTCCTTTAGGGAATATTCCATTCAACTTGGTGGATAGAATGTACAGAAATCAGATGAATCATTGTTCTCAGAATGTTTGCAAAAGGCCAGGTTGGGGAATGCACTAAATCCTCTTTATAATTTCAGGGGCTCACAGGCTGGTAACAGGGAAGAGCAGCTCAAAGAGAGTTTTTGGGATTGTGAGTTGAGAAATTTCACTAGAAAAATAGTATTTGTAGCCCAGCACATTTTTAAGAATGTCTGGATATGAAAAACATCAATGAGTTTAATTTTGGATTGTGATACAACAGCCTCTCTTATTCTAGTTAGCTGTCATAGAAAAACATGACACCAGTTAAATAACTAGGTGTGGTGAAACTGCTTGAATAAGCACCTACCTGAGCAAAATTAAAACTTTAGATGACCATATTTCCAAGTCTAGAAATACCTGGATAATGTCCTCCAAAATCATTGAGTTGCCATCCCTTTGTTCCAAATGCAAACCCCTTTCATAGGAAAGCATTTCTGGTTTAATTTTAGAGCCTAAAAACGTATCAGGTCATGATGCTTTACAATTAGCAATTCCTGTTATCAATATTATATAATATCAATATTATATTCGTTTCTTGATTCAGGGGCATTCTCTGGAGGGTAAGTGCTTATTAAAAGGTGGAAATAAAGGAAGAGAAAATTTAAAATGAGAAGCCATGCATACGTAATAGAAAAGTTAAGAACATGTTTTCAGATGAATTATAATCAGAGCCTAGTTTAGTTTAGCCAGGATATTAAAGGATTGACAAGTCCCTAGAACGGAGGTTCACAAAGGTGAAGGAGGGTTTGGCTATCTCCAATATCACTGGGACAAGCAGGGGACTCCTAAGATGGATATCAGAGACATGAAAGGTGCAGAAGATAAAGACTGGACACTTGTTTAGGTCTGTGCTCACAATCCCAGTTGTGTGTGTAAGGAGTCTGCCATGCATGGATAAATGATAATTCCATGGGCAATAGTGAAAGAGCCTGAGATCTTCTGGGTACTTGTGTCCCAGGAACAGGACAGACAGAAGTGAGGGCTCAGAGATGGACAGGAAGGCAGGCAGGCAGTTCTGACTCCCAAAATGACCCTGTCTTTCCAGCTCTCTGACATCTATGGGCCAGCGTGGCAGAGAAGTCATGTGCTCTGGGTAAAGGAAAGCACTTTTTACTCAAGAACAAAGGAGAAATCAAGTTCATTTTTGAGACTGATCCACAATATCAGCCAACATTTGAAGATCTTGGAAAAAAGTTCCCATCCCTGGCAGTGTCCAAGGCCAGGCTGGGCAGGGTTTGGAGCAGCCTGGGCTAGTGGAAGGTGTCCCTGCCCATGGCAGAGGGTGGAACAAGATGGGCTTTAAGGTCCCCTCCAACCCAAACCGTTTTGTGAGTCTCTGAAAAACATGACAGCCCCTGAAGGCACAGGGTATTTTCAAGTGATTCTGGCTTCCTACAGGATCTTGCAGAACATTCAGTGTACCACAAGTTATTGATCAGAGAGCCCAATTCTACAGAGCTCAAAGGCCTTGAGGGTGTTTAGCCAGGGACCAGACTCAAACCTACCCCATATCCCCGGATACTCCACTCACTATCAGCCTCCTGGGTTTCAGAGGAAGGGTGGAGTTCCCCTTGGTGAGCTAGAGCAGCACTAGGCAGGGTGCTGGGGAGCAGTGCTGGCAGTGCCAGCAGGATTAGGAGTGTTCTCAGGAGTCAGCTTGACAAGAACACGAGCGTGTTTCAGCTTGGCAACAAAGGGGACTATTGATGCCAAGATTGCCTTCTGTATATCTTTTTTTCATAATGCACTGCAGGAGTCTGTGTTTTGACAATCTCTCTTTGTATTTCTCCCTATTTGTTCTGTGTATTTAATCAAAGATCCTAAAGAAACTCAAATGGCAAGAAGAGCAAATCTTATTTTTTGTAAACATTATTATAATCTATTTCTAGAATATACTCTCTTTCAAAATCTAATATTTAAGGATAATTATTAGATCAAACCTCCTACTGATATGTTTCCCAAGAACAAAGAACATTTATTTAGAGAATATGGTGTGTCATCATTTCAGTGAGTGAGTTCATGAATCATTTAAGTTGCCCTAAAAAAATTAGTATAATAGAGGCTGTAACTTAATGGTTTCATGCAATCACTGAAGTAGTGTAAAAGCTGTTTAACACTAATAACAGATACATTCTTTAGTCAGCAGGGTAGTCTGACAGGATTTTGCACATGAAATCAGGTCATTTTCATTAATTCTTTGAAGACGTTTCATTAGTTTGGTCTTTGTTCTTTCATTGCCCTTCCTTTTCATTTTCGTTTCAGTATCCCTGCTGGTACTATCAGTGATGTTCAAGATGTAGAGGATATCAAACGCTGATGACTTTCATAAAGGAGAAAACAATTACCAAGATTTCTTTTAGTTACTGAAGAAAAAAGGAAATTTTTTTTTATTACTTGAATCAAATTCTCTGTGCTTTGTTTGAACCCTCATGTTGCTGTTTTCTCTTACTGCTAGGGCAGTAGCTGTCTCCAAACAGAATGGCTTTCGGGTTTTTCTTTTTGACCATATGTTAAGTCTATATGGGTGGCACGTTGTACCTTATACAGAGAAAAATGACAAAGTAGCACTGAAACCTTCTCTGTATAAAAAGCCAGTGATATTGATTGGAGTGTGTGATTCTTTGTATAGAAGGGCATTTGTGCCTTCCATGCAGGAAAAAGAACAACTGACACTGAATGTGCTCACTCAAGAATTTTTGTCATTTTCTTCTACTATCATTAAGTTAAGGTTGTGGTCAATATCTCTGAATCCAAATCTTACTTGTCTTCTAGCTCGGATTGATTGATTCTACAGGTTTTCACAGTCATTATGCAGGTTGTGAATTTTTTTTTTGTAGCTACAGGTTCATTCCAGCAGAGATCATTGTGAAGAAAAGCAATACTTCAAAATAATGTCTTGTTGCTCGATTCTGCCTAGAATCCCAATATGATTGTTATGGATAACAGTGTTCTTAAGGTCATTAATGGCTCTGTATCTCAATTCATCTTCTGATACTCTCAATTTCTACTTTATTTATGCAGCTTGAGAAGAGAAGATATTGTTACTGACCAGACAATTTGATATATACAGAACTCTGAAAAATGCACACGCAGAGCCCACCAGCAATTTAGAAGTTGTGCATGCAGGTCTTGCATGCATCCAAGATATAGAACCTGGCTTTGAGGAGTGAATGCTAATTTCTCGAGGGAAAAGCACATATAGAGGTTTTGACTTATATGAGTAACATAATTTAAAATCAAAACAGAGACACTACCAAATATTCAGAAAAAAAGCAGAATCTGAGTACTGAGGAAATGTAATTGATTAATCTACACTAAATATTTGTGTTTCAGCTAATTCTGAACTGTACCCTTACAGTTCTTGAACTATAGCTAATATAGATTGGATTGGATGCTTTACTAGGGACTCAAATACAATATCATCTTTGCTTCCTGATATATATATATGCTCTAATAATAGAAAGTAAACAAAGACATTGGTTTATTATCAAGTCATATCTAATTGTATTTTATTTAAATGACATCTTTAGCCATTTACAAAAAATACTGGCTACAGATAATAATAATAATAATAATAGTAGTAGTAGTACTACTACTACTACTACTACTGCTACTACTACTACTACTACTAATAAAGGCTAAACCTTACACAGCATAAGCAATCTGATAACCTCCATTAACAAACAGAATGTGGCCTTTTGTCTACATATCATGTATTTCCCCATGCAAAATAAATTTTGAAAATAATTAATAAGTGAGGGTGATTAAAACAGAATACATAGGATTCAAGCAAACATGAAAGAGGCCGATTATTTTCAGAGATGCTTCAGTTTCAAGACTCTCAGGAAATCTCAGGCCTCCATGGCAGTGGAGAAGCAGGTGGACTCTCGGCCCTGCAGGGTAATTAGTCAAAATCATGCTAGCCGAGGATGTGTTGAAGATGAAGGCTGGAAGCAAGTGCTTGCACATAACAGGAAGAAAGTTCTTCTTCCTCCTCCTCACCTCCTCAGAATTTGACAAGCAGGGCTGGCACCTCCTGCAGCAGGTAGGAGGCTCTGGAACTAGAAGGCCAGACAACTGATGAGGTGGGCAAAAGTCCTTCTGTTGTTGTGGGGCCTCCTAAAACACCACCACCTGTACCCTAAAAACACCTGGATGACAGCTTTTTGGGAGTGGTCCTGTGGATGCCAACTTGGAAAGATGCCCTCCTGGATCTGCTGCTTGTCTGCAGCTGGGATTTTGTGAGCAAAGTGGAGGTTGGGGCTGTCTTGGCCACAGCAAGCACGGAGTTGTCGAGTTTAAAATCTCTGGTGGCAGGAGGAAAAATGCCAGCAAAACCTCAGCTCTGGCCATGAGGAGTGCAATCTCAGGCTGATCAAGGGACTAGTGAGCAAGATCCCCTGGGAAAATATTTTAAAGGTGCTGGGGCCCATCAGCACTGGTCAGTTTTGCTGGTCAGCAATTCCCAAATGCTCGAAATCAGACAAGGCAGAAGACCTGCTTAGCCGAACAGGGATCTTGTCTTGGAAATAAGGCTAAAAAGGAAGGTGTGGAAGCAGTCAGATGATGTGGGGAGAATACAGAGATGCTGCTTCCCATTGTGGGGAGAAAATCTGTGCAGCCAAAGCTCAGTTGAAGTTGAGGCTGCCAGAACTGTTGGGGAAAATTAAAAGAGTTTTTTCAAATACATTAATGGGAAATGGCATGGTAAAAATACCATTGGCACATGTCAGGATGAGCATGGTCACCTCACAAACTGAGACAGAGACAAGGTGGAGGTATTTAATGCCTTCTTTCCAGAGAGTTTCACTGCTGTGAGCTGGAGGACCCTGAATGATCAACTCCCAGTCTACCCTGAACTTGTGAGGTGTCTCCTGTTCCACTTGGATCCCTACAAATCTATGGGGCCTGGTGGGCTTCACCCAAGAATCCTCAAAGAGCTGCTGATGCCATTGCAAAACCTCTCATGATGATTTTTGAGCAGTCTTGGGAATCCAGAGAGGTCCCAGCTGCCTGATGTCTGGCAAGTGTTCTGCTGATATTCAAGAAGGACAAGAAGGAGGACCCTGGAAACAACAGGTCTGTCAGCCTCACTTCAGGGCCTGGTAAAATTATGGAGAAGGTTATTCTGGAAGGTATTGAAAAACACCTGGTGGACAACACAGTCATTGGTCACAGCCACCACGGCTTCAGGAGGGGAAAGTCCTGCTTATCAAACCTGATTTCCTTTTATGACAAGGTGACCCACCAGGCTGATCAAGGGAAGCCTGTTGATGTAACCTTTTTGGATTTCAGTAAAGCTTTCCAGACTGTCTCTTCAAGGATCCTTCTGGACAAAATGTCCATCCCACAGCTGGATAAACATATCCTGAACAGGGTGAGCATCTGGCTCACAGGTTGGGCACAAAAGGTTATAGTGACTGGGATGACATCAGACTGGCAACCTGCCACTAGTGGGGTTCCACAGGGCTCCATCCTCAGCCCTGTGCTCTCCAAAGTCTCCATTAACCACCTGGACATGGGGCAGGAAGGGACAGTCAGCAGGTTCACAGATTATACAAAACTGGGAGGAGTTGTTTGATTCCTTCAGAAAGGCACTGCAGAAAGTCCTCAACCAATTAGAGAAATGGGCAATCACCAAACATATGGACTTTAACAAGGAAGGTGCTGCCCCTGGGACAGGGCTGCCTTGGCTGTGTGTGTGGAGTGGGGAGCAAGAGGCTGGAGAGCAGCTGTGGGAAGAGCCCTGGCGGTCCTGGTCCATGGCCAGGTGGATCTGAGTCAGCAGAGCCCTGGCAGCCAGGAGGGACATCCCTGTCCTGGGGACACCAGGCCCAGCACAGCCAGCCAGGCCAGGCAGGGGATTGTCCCACTCTGCTCTTGGGTGGCCTCACCTCGAGTGCGGGGGGCAATTTTGGGTGCCACAATATAAAAAAGATACTGAACTGTTAGAGAGCATCCAAAGGAGGGCTGTCCTTGAGAGGAAGCCTCATGAGGAGTCTCTGGGGCAGCTGGTCTGTTCAGCCTGGGGAGGAGGAGACTGAGGGAGACCTCACTGCAGTTGCAACTTCCTTGTGAGGAGGAGAGGAGAGACAGACACTGATCTCTTGTCTCTCATGGCCAGGGACAGGACTCGTGGGAGTGGCCTGAAGTTGTGTCAGGGCAGGTTTAGGTTGGATATCAGGAAATAGTTCTTCCCTCTAGAGTGTGGTGGGCACTGAACAGTTTCCTCAGGGAATGGGTGCGGCCCCAAGGCTGCCAGGGCTCCAGGAACATTTGGACAACTTTCTCAGGAACAGGGTGGGATTGTTGCGGTGTTCTGTGCAGGGCCCAGAGCTGGACTCAAAGATCCTTGTGGGTCCCTTCCAAACTGGCAGATTCTGTGTTTCGGTAATGATGCTTTTGGTAGCAAATCACCAGGCTTGATAAATTAGAATAAGTGGAAAATGTGTAGCCTGTGGTGCTTGTCCATCTACTGATGTCTAGAGCCCAAATATTGGTGATTATTGTGAGAATGAATCAGTGTTGCATGTGTTTTTATATATTCATGAGTATACATTTCTGTACGCATATATGTATGTGTGTGCAGGTGTGTGAATGTAGAGATATGTGGATATATACATGCATAAATATAAAAATAGATAAGGATAAGTTAAATAAATTAGTTTAATGATTCACCTTTTTGCAGGGAGAAGAATACTGTTGATTAGAAAGAAAAGCTTCTATCCTCTGCAGTCTGGTGTCTGAATAGGAGCCTTTGGCCCAGGCATTAATGAAGTTTGCTATGGACATTTGCTCATGAATCAGACATCCAGAAAATCTTTGTAACCCTGGCAATGCTTAAAGATCTTTCCTGATTAGGTCCTTGTATTAAAAAAATGCCTATGGCAGAAACATTCTGTCACATCTTGCTGCATTTTCTCATGCTTTTGGTCAACTCTAGATTATGCCTTAAACTTATCCATTAAATTTTAGCTGTGGCTGTAATAGAAGACTTCTGAGAATCTGTAACTGAAACGCATTACCATGAAACTTCTTTTTCCTTTTCATTACCATGAACCTTATTTTTCATACAGGGGCTACCATGACTTTACTCCATTTTTTTCTCTGTCTTTCCATATGATTCTGGATATAGATAATGAAATTAGCCTTGACAAGGTACAGAAAAAAATTGGTATGTATGTGACTACAGAAGGCCTTTATTTAAACCTCAGCTTTCCATAGATTCCTTCTGTGATAATGTCATGGGAAATTCATATGCTATAGATTTTCCACCTGTACCTTCAGTTCTAGGTCCACCGTGTGCTCATGTGTTGATGGTGCTAAGAGCTGTCAATACATGTTTGATAAATATTACAGGTGGTGCACACAAACTTACCAACTCCAAACTTTCAAAGAATCTGAAAGGAGTTGTTGTTGAGCTCAGTACCTGGGACTGCTTTGTTCCTTAGATACCTTTGCCTTTGCACTTTTTTTTTTTTCTAATTTGGTTTTGTTTTTGTTGTTTTGTTTTGTTTCAGGCCTTGTGTAGTGTCTGGAAGATATTTTTATTGTATTTGCCTTTGAAATTTGCTATTCCTTTAAGTAGAGCTATTTCTCATGTGGTTGACTTCAAAGGCATATCTGTTTATTGAGGATTCTGCCTGATGAAGTAATGGTTATCTCTATTTTTACTGCTGACTCCTTGGCCTGGAAGAGCACAAATGTGTGCTTGTTTACACGTTCTGAAGTAGCAGTTCTGTGTGACTTGGGTATGTGTTTCCTTGGCACCCAAACCATGAAGGAGTCTTACAAATCAATGTAATACATCAAACTCCCTAACACTTGTTCTTTCAGAGAGACAAAAACAATCAAAAAAACAAAATAAACAACCAAACTGTTCATTTTTTTTTTTTTAAGTGATGGTCATTTTCCCATTCAATGAGCTTGGTAAAATGTGAATCACTTAAAAAGGAATTTTGAACACAGTAATTAATTGGAATTTAGAGATAATTAACAAGAACTTTTAACTTACAAAGTTGCAAAGTAGGACATTAAAATGAAAGAAAAAGAATTGTACTTCTACTTTATAAAATGTCTTCATGTACCCATTCTGTATGTGTGTATTGTGTATTTGGTCTTAGCAAAATGTTCTGGAAGGTGCCCTACAACATATAGCTCAGAATCAAAACAGTTCCTATGCTTTCTGCTTGCTGAATTAAATTATCCTGCCACAAGGTTTGGTAATCCCTTTTAGTCAATGCTGAAAAGTAAGAACGGAGTGAAATGAATGACTTCACATTGCAAATGCCCCAGGCAAAGACACTTGTGTTATTTACCCTTTGGCTGTTACCAGGTCTTGAAAATCAGGAATCATTCTATCTCTGTAACAACATTATGCAAAGATGACATGACCTGTGAATTAGTCTTGTGGGGTATTAAACTCTCTGTCTCAGATGAAGTAATCCACTTCTAGTTAAAGCAGGGGGGCTGAACTGACAAACTACAGAAATTTCTGGGTCTAGACTAGCATGAAATGGTATGTTGATCTTCATTGTAAGTTGACAGGCATACAGAGGGAAATATATAAAAGTATAAATGTGTCCACTGTGGACTTGATGCTGAGACTAATCCAGCAAAAGGATTAGGATTTGGGATTTATTTAACTCCTTTCTAATATAAAGAGTGATGATGTTTTTCTCACTGATAGCAAATGGTGGAGTTTGGAACAGTACTATGGAGATTTAATTCCCATGCTGTGAAATGAGGAACAGTCATGCTCCTCACAGGCAGAAGCTGAAAGTGAAGGCAGAAGCCTTCACAACCAGGGTGTTCAAGGAGAATTCATTTACTCTTTGTGAGATCATCTACTACTGAGTGCAACGAAAAATGTTGAGGTGCTGGAGAGTAGGAAGGCCCTGCAGAGGGACCCAGACAGGCTGGATTGATGGGCCAACACCAGTGGTGTGAGGGTCAATGAGGCCAAGTGCCAGATCCCAACACTTTGTGCACAATAACCCCCTGCAGCTCCAGGCTGGGGCAGAGTGACTGAAAGTCCCCGTTGGGAAAGGCCCTGGGGGTCCTGGTGCCAATGGCTGGGCAGGAGCCCAGGTGTGCCCAGGTGGGCAGGAGGCCAGTGGCCCCTGGGCTGTGCCAGCCCTGGTGTGGGCACAGGCCCAGGGCAGTGGCTGTGCCCTGGGCTGGCGCTGCTGAGGGACCTCGAGTGCTGTGCCCAGTTCTGGGCCCTCGGGGCCAGAGAGACCTTGAGGGGCTGGAGTGTGTCCAGGGAAGGGAACGGGGCTGGGAAAAGGTCTGGAGCACCAGGAGGGGCTGAGGGAGCTGGAAAGGGGCTCAGCCTGGAGAAAAGGAGGCTCAGGGGGGACCTTGTGGCTCTGCACAACTCCCTGACAGGAGGGGACAGCCAGGGGGGTCGGGCTCTGCTCCCAGGAACAGGGACAGGAGGAGAGGGAACAGCCTTGGGTTTCATCATGGGAGGCTCAGGTTGGCAATTAGAGAAAATTTCTTTACTGAAATGGCAGTCAGGCCCTGGCACAGGCTGCTCAGGGCAATAATGGAGTGCCCATCCCTGGTGGTGCTCACAGGGTGTGTAGATGTGGCACTTGAGGACGTGTTCAGAGGTGGACATGGTGCTGAGTTGATGATTGGACTTGACGGCCTGAGAAGTCTTTCCCACTGTTAGCCATTTTATGATTATATGGTTTCTCTTGGGTATTTCCAGGTTGGTTGAACACCTTTTTCATACATACGTTTTTCATACCTGGTTCATATTAACTAGGATGGTTCCACTGTCATTAGTGGAAAATTGTGTGAACAGTTGGCATATCTTTTTCATTCGTGTGTGCAGATTTTGGAGCCAGTCTTGATCCAGAGAGGATGTTAGACACACACACTGTGCTCCCTCTGAAGTAGTTTGTAGTAATTTCTGTTTTCAGCCATTTAAAAAATACTGATAAGCTTAAATGAACAAATGAAATTTCTGGAAGAAAACAATTGTCCATTATAAACACCTCATTTTTGTAATTTTTTCCTAATGTGCTCATGTCATGCTGTGTAAGTTTTGTCAGGGTGGTGGTATTTGTGAAAGGATTAGGTTTATTCTGCATCTCTTTCCACTCTGGTTCCAGGTGTATTTGATGGTACAAGATGATTTTTTGAATCTCAAATCTGGCAAAGCACAGAGTAATATATTGCTTGCTATCTGTAAAGCAAATGGAGTTCACCTTTGCCATTTTACTGCAGTGCTTGTTCCTACTTTTCCTTTTTAATTATGTTTTATTTTAATTTTCCCCTGTGTTATGGCCATCCCACAGCTGCAGTTTGCAATGGGAAAAGTGATTGAATATTACAGGATGGAAACTGCCCAGTTCTGCTTTTGCTGCACTGAAGAAGTTAGTCAGATGTGTCAGATGAATGGCATAAATTCTGATTTTCCAGTTATGTATCTAACTGGTTTTGTAGGATGGGTGCTACTCAAGTGTGAAATATTCTTGTATATCACTGCTAAAGCACATGGCATTTTACATTTTCACATGCTTTGATTTCATGGTAAAGTACTAACAAAGGTAGAGGAACAAATCTGGCTATGGTTTTTGTATTAGTCACTAATAGAAAGTGGCCCATGTAATTTCTCCTATATGCTAAGCCACCACCTCTTGCTGTCAGTATAGACACAATTCACCAATCAGCAGCAATAAAAGCTCTTTAATTGCATATTTTTGTTGCAAATATTTCTAAGTGAGCATGTCCGAAGTATAAAAAGCATAATTAAAATCTATAATTCAACTATCTGGGTCCATTGATAGAAATACAGCCACATTTTAAATGAGCTTTAACAGTTTAATAGCTCTGTGCTTCAAAGAAAAGTAGATTAATACAAATAGCCTGCAAGGAAAGATAAAGGTTCAGATCTCAGCAATCTGTAAAACTTTGCATTTCTATGGAATCCAATTTCAGGCTGCACAAATAAAGTTAAGAGGATGAGTAAACTTACTGCATAGCATATTTTGTTATCCTAACTATTGTTGCTCATTGAATTAAATTTGATCATTCTGCTGAATTCCATTTTTGCTTCATATTCCTCATGATACAGATATGTTCTGCCTTTGATGTTCTCTAAATGTCATTGAGGCTAATGCCAGATCAATTAAATATGCTGTTTGAGTACTTTTTTTTTCCACTAGTCAATCACTGACATTTTCTATACAGCTTAGCATTAGCATTCAGAAACAGATTTTAAAAAAACCCTCAGATTTTCAAAAGACTTCAGATCCTGGTGTGACATTTGTTTATTTAGGTACCTGAGGAGAGTAATTGCTGTGCTGAAGAAGATGGCTTACCTGGTTCATATTAACTAGGATGGTTCCACTGTCATTAGTGGAAAATTGTGTGAACAGTTGGCATGTTTAACAAGATTTTACCTCCTGGTTTGGTTTAGTAGGTTCAGGTCCTGATTGGAAAAACTTTAGGACAGAGAATGAAAGAGGAACAAAATAAATAATCATGTGATCTGTAACAACAAAAGAAAAAAATCTCAGTCTGACAGGAGGAAACCTTGAGGATTTTGTGAATTAGAGGAGTTTAATACATGGGACTGAATTACTTACAAGAGGTGGCAAAGTACTGTGGATTTAATGATTGGGGAGCAGGAAAGGAGTTTGCAGAGCAACAGCATTGATACAGGGCAGTGAAATTCTGAGGTTCTTAAAAAGAAATGAGGGAAAATGTACAGGTGATTAGTTCAGATAATAGACCTAATTGAATTCAAAAGACTTCTTGCTGTATTTTTTTGCATAATATGAAGTGTATTGGTTCAACTTAATTTTATATAGTTTATGTCATCTTGCCTTAAGTAAATTTTGCCACCTGGTTGTGGCACTGGATGACACTATATCTCTCACCTAGACCCAAATGATTTTCTTGCATAATTTACTAAAATGTTACTTTCTCTGTTTCCATTAACCAACTTTTGGTATAGAATTGGGAGATATTATTCCTCTCCAGCCTTCCTAGGCCTCTGAGCCCTTGGTGTTGGCTTCTGACAGTGGCACTGACAGTGATGCACATGGCTTACTTACAAAGAGATTTCTTCACCCCATGTCAGATGTGGAAGAAAGCAGAATTCCTATTCATTCTGGCCTCTAATGGCATACCCTACCTTTGAGCAGCTGGAATTGCAAATTAACTGTTCTTCAATGATACAAACTTATTCTAAATTTCTGTCTCTAAGTTTTGTTATTATATTACATACTACCTACTATAGGTATTACAGTTTGTACTTATTTTATTTAAAAACCCCAATCCAACAAGAAAGGCCCTTCAGTTGTGTGGTGTTGTGTTAGTTTCCTTTCTTTTGGGAACTGTTCTTTTTCTCAAAAATTCTGGACCGGTCAAGAAATATTTTGGAGAGGAGAAAAATATTTTGGCTGAAATTTTACTGTTATCTACTTACCAAACCTGTGTTTCCTTAACTTCCATGTTATAGGTGGATCTCAGGAAAAAATTCTTCACTGAGAGGCTTGTAAAGCATTGGAACAGGCTTCCCAGGGAAGTGGTGGAGTTACCATTCCTAGAAGTGATCAAAAAAACATTAGATGTGGGACTTAGAGACATGGTTTAGTGCTGGGCCTGTCAATGTTATCTTAATGCTTGGGACTCAATGGACTCAATGATTTTAGAGGGCTTTTCCAACCTTAATTGTTCCATGATTCTACAATTCCATATTTTAGAAGCTGTGCTCTGTAATGCATCCCATACCAAGAGGGTAGAGAGCATTCTGCTTTAACAGTGCAGCAGAACAAAGGCAGGAGAAAGTCATGCACCTCTTGTTCTACTTTTTAGAAGAAATCTCCACGTGGAAAAGAGGGATTAAAACCCTCCAAGAATAATGACAGCTAAAAGACAGTGTAACAATCTTTCCCAAATATGTTAGTGAATATGTGCTCAGATGGGGATTGTTTAAGCTTTGAGTTTTGCCAGATGGGTTCTAGAGCTGGATTCAGCTGTGTTAGTTGTAGAGGGGACTGTGGATAGCCTGATTGGAGGTCTCCCAGTAAAATTTATATGATATATCATATCATATCATATGATATATCATATCATATCATATGATATATTTTTCTTCTTCTGATTTGCTGTAATTGTCACTGAAAAGTCAATCTCTGTTCTTATACTAAGTGAAAATGAGCTGGGCTATTTCTTACTTGCATACTCATTTGTAAATTAGATTAGAGATGCATTTGCAGCACAGCTAAATAACTGTGTGAAAAAATGGCAAATTTGTGGGCTCCTGACACTGGAGCATGAGCAGATCCAAGGAAACCTGTCCTCCTCTGCACAGCATGTGTCTTGTAAGGCCAACACGGGCCATAAAGAAAGTGCCAACAAGCCATGACTCATTATCTGAGACCAATCTTAAAAGATCGACCTTGAGCTTTCTTAAACTGAATTTTGCAGGTCAGATCTTTTGAGAAGAGCAGGACTCAGGTGTCCCAGACTTCTGCTAAGAAAGTGTGAGGACAAACAGTAGGTTTGTTTGATTTGTGTGAGATTGGTGCTGTGCTGGGGACTAACCAGGTCAAACAGAAATGTTGGTCAGGTCAATCAAGCTTTAGAGGTGTAAATTTATTTTTTCAAGTTAAAATTTATCTTGAAAAAGATGGGTTTTCAGTGTTTTTTCACTGTTTATTGACAGGCTTTCATGGTTTTCTCTGAGAAGCATACTGACAGCTTCCTAAACACAATATTCTATAATGTACTTGTTATGAAATTCATTTGCTAGTTTGAATGTATACATGTGTATGTATCTGCACACACATACATACAATTTGCCATCATCCTCCCTTCACAGGATGCTTTAGGTGGGCTTTGAGAGCATCCTGCCTTCATATTTACTGTTACAGTGTTCTTGGGAAAATGTAAGAAAGTTCTGGACTTCTGTGAAATTAGCTGAATACCTGAAATATTCCTGAATACCCTTTGTAGTAAGCATGCATGCAAGTATTAACATCACGTTTGTGTGTGCAGAGGGGTTTGAAGAGAACCAATTTTGAGGGATGTTTTACACAAACTTCGACCAATGGCTTCATGCAATCTCTAGGACAGCGTCAACAGCCAGATGAAATGTTGGAATCCTGGTTGCTGAGAATTTTAGACTTTCTGTGCTGACAGGCACTGACCCCCAAGAGAATACTGCATTTGATCTGAGGCCATGGAGAAAGCTTCCAAAATGGAATGATATTTGAGATTATAATTGAATGATAGTTTGGGATTGTACTTGAATAATAATTGGGATTATGGGTGTGCAGTTTGAATAGAAG
>VYZP01032332.1:0-13010 GCA_013400635.1 Hypocryptadius cinnamomeus
CAGAGAGAGGACACAGGAAGAAAAGGAAGAATGGGGGGCAGGAGGAAATTGAAAAAAAAAAAAAATCAAAAAACTGACAAACAAACAAAAAACCCCAAACAAACAAAAAAAACCACCCAAACTGGGATGGGCAACATGACAGAGAGGGATTAAAAAAGAGCAGGAACAGGGAATGGGACACAAGGATCCAGTGAGAAACAATGGCACAGGGAGCACCACAGAGTACAAAAAGGAACACGAGTGAGGCGTGGAGAAGGACAGAGAAAAAGAGAGTGCCAAACACAGGGCAGGGACAGAGGGATACAGAGACACAAGGGAAACAAGGACCCAGGGGGGAAACGACCACAGCACGTGGGCAGGACACTTCTCCAGTCACCACACAAGTGCAGCTGCCCTGCAGTTTTCTGCTCAGTGTCTCCTCCAAACTCAACAGGTGAACAAACAGGTACTCCCAACATCTCCTTCCCTGAGGCAGCACAGATCCACTGGGAGAACCTGCAATCCAAGCACGGATCTAAACAGGGGAGTCCCTCTTGCTACTCTCTCCACCTTGTCTCCAGCTTAGCCTTGGGCTGGGAAAAAAAAGACAACAAGCATTTCAAAACCAAACTTGAGGTGTCTTGATGCCCAGGCTTGGGAGAAAGCCCTTCCCATCAGCCTCTTGGCCTTTTCCCACTCTGAGGAACTGTGGAAATGCACAACCAGACCCGGGGCTGGCAGCCTGGGATGTTTTCTGCACAACAAACACCACAGCCCGAGCACCAGAAGCCTGAAGAGGCTCAGGAAAGGCTCTCCCAGGCGGCCTTGAATGTTCTTGGAAACGTCTGAGTGCCACACAGGAAAAAACACAGATTTTAATTTTGAAGTAATTTTATTTTCCGCTTCTCCAGAATTCCGAGCACAACGTCCGTATCCCTGAAGGAAAACAATACAGACCAGACCAGCTTATCCATCAGCAGTGAAACATGCCCTTCACACCGTGGGTGCACCTGCCCTTCAGAGCTCCCCGACAGTCCTGGCAGTTCATCTCTGCACACACAGAGAAAACTGCATGGTTTGAAGAGTGCTGAGACAAAGGAGGATACATCAGGAGGGGCTGTGGATATAAAATAAATTAGAAGCATCTGTAAAAGTTTCTTTCCATATACAAAATAACTTTTTTTTGGGGGGGGTGATTTTCACTTTTTTAAATTGACAGTCTGTACACAGATAAACCTCTCCCCAGAAATCATTCGAAAATGCTGGTTTTACAAGGAAAAAGGAGCCACTGAACAACCCCTCCTGCAAACTCACAAGCCTCTCCTCAGCTGAGGGTGCCCATCTTTGGGACGAGCCCTGCCCCAGGAGTGACACCCTGCTGCTGATGAGTTCAGGGCCCCCAGAGTATGGAAGAAGTCAATCACCACCTTGCTAGCTAAATCAGAGCACTGAGTGCCCTGTCTGGTCCTTTCCTGAACAGCTCCATGGAGGGGGTGACTCCAGCACCTCCCTGGGCAGCCCCTTCCACTGCCTGACCATCCTCTCCGGGCAGAAATTCTTCCTCATGTCCAGCCTGACCCTCCCCTGGTGCAGTTTGAGGCTGTGACCTCTGCTCCCGTCGCTTGTTACCTGGGAGAAGAGGCCACTGCACGACCTGGCCACAGCGCCCTTGCAGGCCACAGCCCACAGGTCATTTGGAAGAGTGTTCCAGAACTCGTGACACTTGACTGAGTGTAGAATTCCCACAGCCCTGTCCTGCTGCGCTTCCATGACAGAAGTCAGAGTGATGCCCTCAGCAGTGCTGCTTGGAGCTCCTGGGCCTGGGGCTGCCGAGCTCCCAAGAGCTGAGGCACAGAGCACGTGTCAGTGCCAAGGAACTCGCACACAAGGTGGGTCACCTCCTACCAAGGAGCTGCACGGCCACGTGGGCTTACCTACAGCTTTCAGGATGTCAGGTTTGTTTTGCCGCCTTGCTGTGCTACTCTAAAACCTAAGGCAAGAAACTGAGCTTTAAAATGAAGACTATTACATTTCTAACCTCCCCCCGCCATTCGTCACTGTTAGAACAGAGATAAGAAGAACCAGCCTGTGCTGCTCCCAAAACCATGTACAAAAATAGATCGCTATGTCCTTTGGGCAGTCTCAAAAATCAGCAGATTCCTCTTTCACCTCTCGCTTCCAACAGGTACAGTCAGGTCCCATTGCCAAGCCTGTGTCTCGCACAGAATCACGGACGAAGGAAGTTTGTGTTCACTTTCCTTGGAATGGCTATTTGGAATCCATCCTGCTCCCCTTCTGACTGACTGGAATTCTTTACACTTTCTCTTTCTTGTCCAAAGGAAATGCATTGGCAGTGCAAACACGAAGCAGGTGTGAAGAGACTCCTGCCCACCCCCCTTCCCCAGGCAGCAAGCCATCACCCTGCCGTTGCCCAAAGGCCTCCCAAGGCGTTATCTGCACGCACAGGACTCCACTGTCATGTTGGGGTACACCTTCAGAACCACGTTCTTGTTCTCATCAAAGAACAAGATACTAAGAGAAGACATTTTGTCAGGAACGCAGCAAGGCTCGGGAATGCCGGGGACGACTCCGACGGCTCTCACGATGCTCTGGATGGTGGCGTGGTTGGATGGCTTCATGGCCTGCAAGAGAAAGACACAGCAGAACACATTACTGCACCCACACTGCCATGGATTCATGTACTCCACAATGAAATTGCTTTGTTGAAGAGTCCTGTGGAGACCCCTCAGCTGGAACATCTGTAGCCAGTGGCACTGCTGAGGAAGCGAGCCTCCAAGACAGCTCTGCCTCATACTGAAGTGACATTTTCCTCAGGGAAGAAACTTCAAAGGGCAAAGTTTCCTAAATTTGTAAAAAGGGACACCAGACCTTGGGTTTGCTCTGAACAGACAGCAAATCAGCCTGGTAAGGTAACTGCTTGGTCACAAAACCAGAAGCCCTTAAGATGTTCATAGAAACAAAAAACCAACGCAGAGAAACGAAAACCACGAGGTTTTTTCTCTGAACCCTGAAATGCTTCCTGATCCAAGTATCTGTACAAGAGATAGCTGGGCATGAAAAATGCACCAGATACAGGTTTTAGCCAGGGACTATTGCTTTGGTTTTTAGAGTTGTTCTTACACACACAATCTGGGAATCAAAACAGTTCAGTGTGTATCCCATCACATGTCCCTGGGAAATACACAGAACAAGGTCATTTTCGCCAAATGTTCAATTTGCGGTTTTGCTGCAATGAGAGATGATTTGGTTCTGGGAAAAAAAGTCAGTCTTAAGAGTTAGACAAGGACCTGCAAAAAGAGCAGGAATAACTGTGAATTCCGGGTCATCATCTCATTTGCTCAGCACATTAGTACATGAAGTTCTAAGTCCCCATCTAAGCTGATCAAAGGCATTTCTGTTGGCTTGTTTTGAATACAAGAGTACCTGTACTCCTCAGCAGCAGCAGCCAGGGATTTAAAAACAAGTTTTGGATTACCATACAACTCAGATTTCTGCACCATTTCTGTCTTCAAAGGGAAGTGAAAGCTCTGGTAGAGCCCAGCCACATTTCCTTACTCAGCTCCTGGGGAGCATTCTCCCCAAAACAACTGGGAGCCCAACAGCTGTCCTGAGCCTGCTGATCACCTGCCAAAGGTAGAACACCACTGCCCTGCAGAGTGCCATTGCAGCTGGGTTACAAGCAGGGCACACAAAGGCAGCCATGAGCTCTCATTCCTGACCGAAGAGCGTCTCCACAGCCCGCAAGCTCTACGCCAGGTCACGCTCCCAACACAGGTGGGTTTGACTGCAGTCAAACCAGCTGGCTAGAACCAGGCATGGCTAAAAAAAAATGCACATCTGGAGGTGGGGGGGGGGGCACATCTGTTCTCCATTACCCACCAGGCTGTTAACTCTAGGGGCTCACCCTCAGCCAGGGAACATGCTGTAGCCACGGGCACAGACTGGTCTGTTACTGCCCGAGGGTCAGGGTATCCTCCTGCAAACACGGTCTCAGCAGTAGCAGATCCTGTGATGCCCAGCTTTGAAGCCTGCCTCTGCCGCTGGAGGTACGCAAGTTTTCTCCTCCTCCAGGGAGAGGACCCTGCCTTCCTCAGCTTGTTTTGTCTGGGCACCATCCCCTTTGGTGCAATTCTCCCACCCATCACTTCACAAGGGCGACTCCCTTGGCTCCTTAAGCCACTGAAATGCCACACATATTTTGGAACCAACTGCTCTGGCTTCACTGTGGCAGGACCAAAGACTCCGGAAAGAAATGCTGCAGTGAGTCCAAGAGCTCTGTCTTTACTGATGTTTCCTGCAGCTGTAACTTGTGCAAACCCCTCATTTTAGGCCAGCCTCAAATCCCATACTCCCAGGTTTAAGCAGCCTCCAGGACTCATTAAGAATGTTGCTAAGAATAACACTGGACATTTGGAGCAAAGTCCACCTATCTAGCTCACAGGACTAGGAGCCCATCAGCCTCCCCTGCTACTGACATGCAACCAGCTCACACAAACCACGGGATATTTTGAAAGTGAGTGAGCCTGGATCCATTGCTTTTGGATCCCTTCAGCCCAGTGAACCAGAATGGTTCACTCGACTCTGTGGCACCCAAACCACACCTGCCACTGCCCGGAGCTGGAGCTCCCTGCCCTTGGTGGGGCTCTGGGCTCCTTTTGGGCACAACAAGTGCTGCCTACCAAACAGTTTTCCAGACCTGGCTTGTATCACTGGCTGCCTTTTACTGCCTTTTGTGGGAAACCAAATGCCCTGTTTATGGTAACAGACATAAACAGTGAAAAAGCAGTGAAAAAGCATCATTCATACCTTTGGGATTGGGAATTGGCATTCTCCTGAGCAGTAATAGGCGTCGAAGGACTTAGGGGAAATAATCCACTCGCTCCAGCCGATGTCTGCAAAATCCACCTTGAGGTAGCGCCGGGCGCAACTCCTCGGCTCATTCCACTGCTTCCTCCTCGCCTTCTTCAGTGTCTGCTCATCAAACTGCAGTGTCTGGCTCTTCTGCAGGTGGCTCTTCCTCTGCTTCTTCTTACTCCTGGCTCTGTCTGCCAGCTGTGGCTGGAAGGCCTTGTAGGGCTTGGTGCCCTCCCACCTCTGGTCCTCCCCGTACTGGTACCTGGCTCCTGGGAGCTCGTTGTTCTGCAGTGGCAACAGGACGCTTGCAGAGCGTTTCCTCCGGTGGCTATTGGTGCTGCTCCTCCTGTGGCCTTCTGGCTTGGGAAGGACCCTGGCCAGAGGATGACGGTGTCCTCGTAAAGTGGAGACGACGCTCTCTGGCTCAGAGATAGCGGAATCGTTGGCGTAAATGAGGATGTAGGGCTCGTAGGAGGAAGACGCTCTTTCCCAGGGATGATGGCCGGGCAGATCCATTTTAACACTGATCAGCAGCTCGTTGTTTTGCTTTGCCTCGTGCAGGAGCTGAGTGATATCCTTCCACTGCCAGGAAAGGACATCCTGGTAGGCAGAGGAGACATTTATGAGGAAATGTCCCAGGCTGCGAGTCGGGTTCCCAGCAGAAGAAAAGGTCCAAAGTGAAAGACGTATCTGAATTTCAGGTTTCCTGTGCTGGTGATGAGAACAGCCACTGGGCTGGGAACAGTTCCACTTCACATGCAGCAGATCACCAATGTAATAATACACCGAAGCTGACAGGACATTTTCAGACTCCGTGAGTGATGTCAAGTTAAAAACATACATCTCCTGGCCCTCGGGGCTCCCTAGAAAAAGAAATACTCACGTAAGAATATGGGCATCTAAAAACGTCATCCAGAGGGGACACAAGGCTGCTCTGACAGCCTTTTGGCTAAATCAGATACTACTCATGCCCCAAGTTTCCCTCTAGAACAGTCAGTTACACTGGGTACATTTAGTCATTCCATCTTAGACACTTCATCCATTTTCATGCCAGAGTTAGAAGGTATTTACAGCTGAAGGCAGGCAGACAGTACTAGAGCATCCCCAGCAGCCCAAAGAAAGCCAATCCAAAAACCAGATTTGAGGGGTCATGGGGTGGAACACGTGGGGGACTATAACCCCCACAAGGTGCAACAGCAAGGCTCAAGAGGAAGGTGTAATTTTTCTTTTAAATTCCCTGTGGGCTGCGCTTATGTCCGTCCTTCAGAGAAAGAGAAATACAGATCAGAATGTTAAGCTGCAAAACCAGGCTGGAAGGGAAAACTCAAATACAGTGTAGCTAAGGTATAGCCTGCAGCCCCACCCAAAGGGCTGGAAACATCCTGACACGGTAGGGAAACGAGGGCATGCAGAATTAAAAGCTTTTTGGACACCATGGCATGTGAAAAGCCTCTCCAAAGGGTCAGTCCAAGCAATGAGAAGCACAGAGATGGCCATGGACTGGGGATGACCAGCCACACTGCTCCCACCCTCCACACAAGGTAGGAAGTCCCTTGCCCAGGGAAATGAAAACAAATTTCCAGCACTCATCTTTCACAGACATCGACAATTTCATGTTGTGTGTGACATTCAGCACCTCCAGCCTGCAGTATCCCAATGGCCAGTGCCATTCAGATAAGTGTGGCAAAAGCCTGGACTCTCCCATCCCTACCCCAGCAATCCAAGCAGCCTCCTCCTCTTCTGAACATTTTTGTGTCATAGTATTGCAATCAATACATTAAAAAAGCAGGAAGAAAGAGAGAACCCTTCTCCCCAACTTAGCAGATGCATTGTTTCATGGAATTACGGAAAAAACCTGCACATCTTCTTCAGTGGAAAAGACAAATCATCTAAGGAATCATCTTTGTTTACATGTTCAGCCTAATCTGACAGCAGAGCACATAGGTAACTTACCAAGTGCTGAAAACTCAGGTACCACTATTATTACGGATGCCTAGGGAACTAGATTTACCTGGAATTCCATCCTGTTTTGTATTCCTCAAGCCAAAACCAGCCCTTGATTACACTTGTACTAGGCATACATGAGGACCTGATCTCTGCCTGGTTTGTAACCACTGATGTAACATGGTTAATATGTAATTTGGCAGAGCACTGAGCAGATCAGTCTTAGGAGCCAGAATTCATGGTGTCTCACGGGCACCTGTTTAAGAAGTTATTATTTGAACCACTGCTGTATGTTGAAGGACAAGTTTTGATCTTAATTTTCATTACCAATGCCACTTAAAAAAAATCCTGCCTGTTGCAAACTGGCATATTGTATTGGAAGACAAAGGAAGCTGCTTTCATTCATCCAGAAATTCTGGACAGCATGGGGTGGACACAGAGGGAGTCTATAGTTTTGGTTAAAAGCTAAATTCCAGCCTGTAGCTCTATGCCAAGATGAAGCACTCACAGTAGATGGTGCTATTTTCCTACACAACCACCTCCCAAGCTTCAGCAGCTCCGAGTTCTCCGATCTTTCATCTGCAAAATCACCTCAAAAACACTTACCAGCGGCCAGCACAGACATCTGTGGATAAACCAGATTCTGCCTCGAGAAACCCAGCTGCATGACCCGGGGTTCCATCACAATTTGGGAGTACCGGGTCCAGTACACCACTTGTGCCACACCGACACCTGACTCCCCGGTGTGAGCACTGCACTGAAATAAGTGCTCCCCAGGCTAGGAATTACCCGTAAAAACCACAGGCACGCCAAGGAAGATGCAGCTTTAAAATTGCTACAAAAGCGTTTCTGCTCAGGAAAATTTCATTTAATTGAAACGAGACGTTGCTTTTGCTCTGCTGGAAACCATTCCAGACTGTTTACTAACAGCTCGAAGCCAGCTCCTGGCACTGCAGCTGAAGTACCTGTGCCTGCTGGGTCTTAGGGGCATGGCCCACGCTTCCGAGCCTCCCCACACCAACCCACAGCTGCAAGGAAGTGTAACTGGCATTAAAGGAGTATTTTTAAGGAAGAGCAGTAGGTCTCTCAAGAGACCTACTGCTGGCACAAACAGATTCCTGTCACAAGGGGGATTTCAGGCATCAATAAGCTGGAACGAGTCTGCTAACATGTGGTGTGTTTATCTTTATAGAGGATGCCCTGACATTTTTATGGACTGCCAAATCTATCCCACAGGTGAAAAAGGATGCAATAACGAGGACTATTTAGTTATACAGTCACCATTAGCCACCATTTAAAGGAGATATTAAAGAGGTGCCCTTGTGCCAGGGCCCGGTTAAGAAGGGATCGGCGTTTCCAGTGTAAAACGTTGTTCTCATCGGTTCACAGCCCACATACAAAAGTTCACTCGGAGCTGGAAATGGGAACAAGTTCCTCAACAGAAACAGATTTGGAAACCAGATTTTCTCTTTTCTCCCATCTTGCTCTTACTTGGCTGCTGCTTCCTCGTTACCAATTTGTGTTCTGTGCAAAAGGAAAAGATAGGATGCAGTTCTCCCTTTTGAAAGAGCATAGGACCTGGTGCCGAACTGGTTTTACTAATTCTTTTAGCAAAGCAGGTAAGATCACAGCAGTTAACAACTCGATATAAAACAGCAGCAAGTTCACCAGGGATTAAAGTTATCGGCCACCCAAATAAAGAACTTGTGTAGGAACAGCAACGCTGCATACCCGGGACCTGACTTACATGAGGGTTTCATGACATGAAACCCACAAATCTGCACATTGCACACTGGCCACTTCATCTCTTTTCTATATATTTCAAGCCGGAGGACCACAGGAGGTGTGAAAACTAAACACAGCATCTAGCTAAAAGCTAGCACAAGCCAAGCAAGCCAAGGGGGTACATCCACAAATCCGGGCAGAGGAGCTGACCTCGCTCTCCCTCACAGCCACGATCCACTGCACGTGGGCTGCTGGGGTGAAAGCAACTTGTGCACAGCCTGTCCTCTGATGCCACAGCTCCTCACGCTGAAGCAGTGTGTCCTAGAAACAGGGACCGGCAGGCAACTGCGAACACAGGTCGCTCACGTGCGTGGCACCGCTGTGAGACACACGGTGACAGAAGCCAGAAATTCTGTCCTGAGAGGCTCAACCTACAGATCCTGCCCATTTGCCTCGGAGGTTTGCAGATTTGGGCCCATCTGCCCAAATCATAGCTTAATGTTTGTGGAGCTCCTGGAAAATAACAGGATGCTACTGCTTGCATTGTATTTACAGGGGTGCAGAAAAAAACCCAAACAATCCGAAGAAACACACGGAAGGAAAAAACAAGTCTCCTGACTGGATATTTTAAAGCTCTTGCTGCAAAGAAGCCCTGATGCTACTGGTGCTCAGAGGGGCCAGCGTTTGGCCTGGACTGGTTTCTGCAGGCTGATGGCAGCCGGTGAGGCGCTGCTTTCCCTGTGCCTGCTCCCCCCTGTTTGCGTGGGCACTTCGCACCACAACAAAGGAAAGAAAGGCCTTGGGAAAGGGAGGAGAACATAGCTCTAAACCCACAAGAATTGGCCTAGGGGCAAGTGTAATACCTGAAATTACTTGAACTTCAGTCAATAAAAAAGAGTTTAAAGTAATTTCTGACTGTATAGCTTTACTATAACACCATTAGGAGGAACTTCCAATTAAAGTCAGGACTCATTTGCAAGCCGTATTCCTTAAGTGATGCTAGGATTAAAAATGCTTTCAGAAGCAAACCTAACCTGCATTTGAGGCTTTTATCTTTCCGCTCTCTTTTATTTTTTCGTGCTGTATCTGACCTCCAAATCCTGAGCCTGGGCAGCCACCAGCACTCCTCCGGAGGCAGTGCTGAGGGTAAGCAGATTCCTGCTCAGGTCTCTTTCAGGAGGAGAGAACAGTCGTGTACAGACACCGCTGCATGGGCAGGACCACAGCTTCACAGTTCCCTTGCCAGAGCTGCCCATGCGTTCCATTGTGGCTCACACATCACCTAACTCCTTCCTATGTGTCCTTGAGAGCCACAACAGATGGCAAACCACTCACTCCTGTGGCACCCACAGGTAAAGAACTGGAAAAGGCCGGTCCAAAGCAACACAAGGACTACCAGGAGTCATCCCAGAAATGTCCTGTAACAGTGAGAAGAGCTGCTGCAGAAATCAGAGGCTGAACATCCCTCGACTCAGATACAGAGAAACAAATCAGAGCAGTTAAGCCCATGAGAGAAAACGGTGCTAAAGTGTAGCTAAACACTCTGAGAAAGATGTATGTACATGCTTACTGCACTCCTCTTGGATTTCGGGCCTGGGGTTTCTTTTCAGCTTTGTCACAGGCAAAGGTTCCTTTCTCCGAGCTATTCCAACTGTACAATTACACTCCAAGATAATTTAGCAGGATTAACAGCAAAGAAATTTACCTGAACGATCGCATGAACATTCATCAAAATCAACGGCCAAAACCCCCAGCCCAAACAAGCAACTGTCCAGCCTGGCTGTGAGGTCTGCTGCAGGAGAGGTTCCAGGGCAGCGTGGGATGGAGGCTTCAAAGAGGTGCCACACGGGGCTGAAGCTCTGGTCCCATCCCCTCAGAGAACTGAGCCGCAGGAAGAGAAACTCACTTTTAACAGGAACGAGGATGCTTGCTTTGATTAATCAGCCTTAGCTGGGTTTTGCGGGCTGTTGGTAACAGGGCTGCAGCTGCCACGTGCGACAGCGCTGTTCTTTGACTAGAAACAGGGATGAGTTTCAACAAATCCTACCAGCTTTTGGTCTCATCACACAACACTCCAGACTCTCAAAAATTTGTCTGCTGGGTTACCTGGGAGATTTGGGAAGGGCCTTTCCCATGTGCTGCAGAAGAAGCAGAAGCCCCTGCAGAGGAAAAGCAAGGACAGAAAGGTTTCACAGCTACATTTGAGAGCTCAGAAAATTTGTGCTTCAGAAAAGGAAGAGTCTCTCTCCTGAAAACGTCAGACTAAACTGCAAATGAAACCACTGAAAATTTGCTTCAAAACCTCTTGCTGTAGATGGAGGAGACACGGCAGGATTCTGGGGGAACTTCTGCTCCTAGCAGACAAAAAGCTGAGTCCTGAAGGGGCTGGCAGAGGGACTGGTAAAATGTGAAGGAGTAATGTCAGGCAGCCGGGCCCGAGGAAGAAGTCAGAAAAAGCTTTTCCATTGCACCCACCGCCCTGAGGAACATCAAATATAAGGGCTTTCTGGAAACAGATTTTCTACCATCAATAACCACACAAAATAAGCTGCTGCTGCTGCCAATGGCAAGAAAAAGACAACAGCTAACTGGTTACATATATTGCATAAATACTTATTAAATTGTCAATAATTTTTAAAACCAATTTATTGCTTTGGCACTCGATCTGTGAAAGTATTGAAGGAGAAGGAAAGGGATTAGCAAGCAGTGTGTTTATAGGACTGCTGCCACTCACCATCAAGTGAGAGTACAAATATAATCGGAAAGGCCACAGAGATGGGATTTCAACCAACAACATTCTAGGGTTAGAACAATAAATGGCTTTAATCGGATGTATGTAACAGAGCAAATACTGCTCTGCTAGGATCAGTAACAACCTCTCCTTTTTTTTTTGGGCGGGGGGGCTGTAGTGAATATTATATCCCCCCCTTTTTTGATAGGCTTATTTCAGCAACAGTCATGGACATGAGACTTCATGAGGCAAACAACTCACGTTAGAAAGGCAAGAGAGCTCTTCAGCAAGAGCAGCAGCTGGGCAGAGTCCTGGCTGTCAATGCTCCAAACCCAGGGTAATTACTCCTCTAAAGCCTCTCCTGCGGACAGAAATACTTGCAGGGTTGAAACCTAAGACACCAAAGCCACTCATTCCTCATTGTATTTGATCTCTGCACAGAGCTGCCTTATAAAAGACATGGTTACTTTTGAAGAAGCAAGGAAGCCTGCCACCCACAACTCTCTTTCCTAGGACAGGAAGGGCTTAAAGCAAGTCACTGAAACTCACAGACAGCTTTCACTTTTACTGATGGATGCTTGTCCAAGAAAAAGCCAGTGGGTCAGTGCACCGGTGTAAAGAACAGACAGGCAAATGGGGCTTCTGTGTGTGCTGTGACAGCTGTGCCACACGCAGCAAGGTTTTGGGGTGCAGCAGATAAGGGAAGGACATCCCAGCGCTGCTCACCTTGGGTTCTGGCCATTCCATTTAGCCCTTGCGTAACTCACATGCACAAAAAGCACAAGAGGGAAGGGTTAGGGTTAGCACCAAGACAGTGACTTCTTCTCTTTCTGCTAGGACATGGTTCTTTTGAGATGCTGGCATGTTAAACATGTCCCCCTCCCTTACAAAAAATCTTTTTACATTTTCACCCATCCACCTGTGCATGCCAGTGTGTAATCACAGAGAGACGTAAGCGCCCCTTCCAAAGATGTGAAGATGAAGTATTTATGACACCTAAGTCGTGCTTCAACTGAACTCATCTGCCACTGCATCTCATCTTCAGTAAACCCCAAGCCATGTCACGGCTCTGTCAGGTGCAAATCAGCCCTGCCTCCAACAGAAGCTACACGTGCAGAACGCCACTAACAAACGGGGGACTCCGGAGAAGATCCGCTAATTACTCCACCTCCCTCGCATGGTACTCAGCCATCGTCATGACAGTGATGCTCGAAGCAGAGCAGAAGCGGCAAGGCAATAATTAAAGCACAGGACATAACGCCAAACACCACAGTCCCCGCAGGAAGCGATAGTCCTCCAATTCTCTCATTTCTTCCCTCCACCGAGCTCTCCGGGCACCACCCCAGCGATGCTCTGAACCCACGGCTCCCCGCTCTTCCCCCGGCCGCGGTGCGCACTCACCTGCCGGCAGCGGGCGGAAGCCGCGCACCGTGTTGCCCCGGCGGAGCCAGGGCCCGGCTGGTGCCGGCGGGTCGCGGCCGCCGCGGTACTGCTCGTAGAGCCGCAGCATGTGCTCCGCCACCCTGTCCGCCGCCGCCGCCCGCCCGGGCCGCCGNAGGCACAGGCACAACACCCAGCGGGCCGACGCAGCCATCCCGCCCCTCCGTCGCGGCGGCCGCTCGGGCCAGGCGAGCCCGGCACTGCGCGGAAAGCGCGCTCGGGGCGTTCTCCTCCTGGAGAAGGAAAAAAGGGGCAAAGAAAAAAGGGGAGAAGGAAAAAAAAAAAAAAAAAAAAACGGGGCGGGGGAAAACGCGGC
>VYZP01032332.1:13056-62024 GCA_013400635.1 Hypocryptadius cinnamomeus
TGGCGGCGGGGAGCGAGGGGTTTTATTCCCAGCCGTGCAGGTTGCTGCCGGGGCAGAGGCGGCGGTGCTGCTCCCGGCACGGCCGGCACTCGGTGCAGCCCCGAGCCGCGCAGACAGCGGGGGAAGCGCGGCGATCGCCCCGCCCGCCCTCGCTCCGGCGGGGGCGAAGTGCGGGGAGCCGCCACCCCAGGGGAGAACAGCGACGGGACGGGACGGGATGGAGGGAGGGGATGCTCTGGAAACTCCATCCCCCTGGGCGGACGGCGATCGAGGAGGAAGGAGTACGGTCCCCTGCCCGCCTCCACCCAGCCCCTCCCAAAGGCCGTACAATAACGTGATCGCATTAAAAAGAAAATAAAAAAAGAAAAAAAAATCACGAGTAGTAGCGCACTCACGCTTCTCGCCCGGAACGACTCAAGGCTTGGCGGGGAGCGGAGCACAATCCACCGCGGGCAGGTGGAAGCGATGCTCACGGGGTCGTGCTGGGGCTCTGCCTGCCTCTCCGGAGTACCAGCCACCCTCAGCGACCCTCGGCTTCCTCCAAGCCAGCCGGGACTGGCAGAGGTGCCCTCAGCAGCCTGGAGCCCGTGGGAGCAGACATGCACCTAGAGAAATCCTCCGCTACAGCAGAGCACGGCAGGGTGTTCCTTGCTCGGCTGAGACAATTCCATGTGCCTCCCGCATTTGCTGTCTTTCAGCACCAAAGGACAGAAATGTCTCAGCCTCACACAACAGCCCAGCACATGTGACGCTTCCCTTACCAAATCTGCTTTAAACAAGGGGGTGCCTCCTCTGTACCTCGGGCAGGGAACACACGGGAGGTGGAAGAGAGCCTCGCTGCAGTGTCACAGCTCATGAGTGCGCTGGTTCCCAAAATCAGCTTGGCTTCTAAGCTGAAGAAGGGAGATAATAAGATTGGCCTACAGACCAGCACACGGAGCTCAGCACGTAGCATTTTCAGCACGGGGCATTCGGCTTTTCCACGGGCTACAGCAAGCGTGTCATTATCCAGCCCCAAATAGAACACTACGATGCTTTATGTATTGCCTCTCAAATTACACTGAAATTAGGATGGGTAGCAAGCACTGCTATGCAGTTGTATCAGCCCATCTGTAACTACGAGAGGCGAGTGCCCACCAGCAGGTAGGGAGGAAAGTGAAGATTCTCCACAGCAGAGCAGTGATTTTCACATGCTCCCACATTTGAAGGCTCAGATACAACCCATGGCAGTGACTCATCTTCAAACAGTGCTGAGGCACTGAAGCTGCCACATGCATCTCCAAATCCTGTCTGTAGATGTGGAAACACACTCCACGTCACTATCCATGCAAGTAGGACCATTACCTCTACTTCTCACTAGGTAAGAAATGCACATTAAATGCAATAGAAAAGCTAACAATACAAGTAAACATAATTAATAAGTTCATAATTAAAACATTAAGGTACAAATTGCCTTTTTTTGGACACAAGTAACAAAACCAACGTGGATCCGTGCAGAAAGAAAACAAAATTATTTAAACTGATGGCTAAAAAATTCAGCACAAGCAGCAGTCCCTGGCTTACAGCCATGGCAGAAGCGTCAGTCCCAAAGAAGGATCTCTATGCAACTGGAAATTACCATTTCAGGATAATTCCAGGATTTCAGTTTTTTCCTACTGTTGAAAGAAGCAACATAAAAAAAATCCCCAAGCAACAACACACCATGAGTCTTTAAATAAAAACTGGCATAACTGAATCCTGTCCTACACCTGCAGCACCAAGCCATTTGCTGGAAGATGTCATCTTTTGCACATCTCCAACACATCCTCTGAGCAGCTTCCTGACTCCTGAGATCAGACCACTGTAAATCGAGCATTACCTGAGTTGACCAAAAATTAAATAAAGTCTCAGAAACACTGTGTATCTGTAACACCATCCTCAAGCAAAAGGGGATTAGACAAGAACTACTTTTAGTTCAACATGGAAGCTCAAGCACCTTGTGGCCGAGCTTTTATTTGAAATCCTCTGAGTTAGCAGAGAGCCCTGTTTATGCAAAATTAACCCCAAATTCAGTTCCCAGAGCCTCACCCCAGCACCTGATTGCAGCTAAGTGTCTAAAATAGAAAGTTAGCCCTATATAAGCCTGTTATAGCCAGGACGGAGAGAGAAAGAGGACACTGAGTGTGAAACAGAAAGGAAAAAGTGACTTCTGGGGGCATTAGGAGCCTTCTCTGAATCCCCCTTTTCAAACAGGGCTGTAGGCACTCACAGGGTTTCAAAAATCCCTCACTTTATGGGCTGTCCCTGTGACGTATCAGGACACTCATTACACAGAGTTCTGCAGCTTGCAAAGTCTAAGAATATCCCCCGCTCCATGAGATTGTGAGCGCACCATCCAAACCAAACCAAGTCGGGATCTCCTCTCCACAGCCGACAAAGTCCCACACCTGACCTCCAAGGGAACTGTGCTTCTGCGCCTCTCTGCTATTCCTTTTCTGCTTCTTCCACACAAGTGCTGCAAACCAGTTATCCAGACATATCCTGCCCTCCAGCTACAGCCAGCACAACTCCAGGCCCTATTGGGCCTGAGCAGCTCCATCCTGACCATCACAGCCTCCAGCCTGTGCAGCAACCTGGCATTTTAATTCCTTAGCCCCTGGCAGAGAGTAGGCTTCAATCCAAATTAAGTTTATTTAAATGGTGAGCAAGTCCTGTGCCATTGCCAGGGCCAGCCTCACCAGCCTCCAGCACCCCCGCCAAAAGCCCTACTTCAAACTTCCACCAAAACTTCAAGGTTTATCACTTTCTCAGAGCTTGCCACAGAGTGCACAACCCAGTAACTTCGCAGCTATTTGTTCCCTTTACACAAGCACTCGGAAGTCCCAGGGAACAGGAAACCACAAGTACTCCTTCTAGAGGAAATGAAATAATTACATATTTGCATAACAAAGTGATATTAGCAAAATCTGTTCAGCATGTGAAGGCTAACCCCACACTTGTGCTGCTGTTTGCCTGGCTCTCAGCTGCTGCAGAGCTCACTCACCACAGCAACCTCCGCTGCTGTGGCTCCTGCATCCAGCACTCCTGGCTGTCATGTGGAGAATTCCCCAGTGCAGCTCTGCCTCGGCTGTCTCACACCGGCCCTCTGCACATCTGTTTGGCTGTCTCAGATGGGCTTCTGTGTGCTCTGCTATGGCAGGGCCCCTGACACCGATTCATTGGGTCAGTGACACCAGCTCTGCCCCAGCCGTGTGTTCCCAGCCCCACAAGGCCACCCCCACTCTTACCAGACCCCAACCCATGGCTCAGGTGCGCTGTCCCGCATCCAGGGACCTTGTTTCTTCTCCCTGGGGTCAAACTGCTCTGCAGGACCACCGTGTCCTGGTCTCTATTCCTTCCTTGCATCCCTGACACACACACGTTCCAGGTACAAATGAGAACGCTGAGCAGCTCCTCATCGAGCACCGCCTGGAACCACGGCACCCATCCAGCAACGCTCAGAACCACGGCACCCATCCAGCACTGCTCAGAACCACGGCACCCATCCAGCACTGGCCGGAACCATGGCACCGATCCAGCACTGCCTGGAACCACCGCACCCATCCAGCAACGCCTGGAACTATGGCACCGATGCAGCACCGCCTGGAACCACGGCACCCATCCAGCAATGCCTGGAACCACGGCACCCATCCAGCACCGCCTGGAACCACGGCACCCATCCAGCACCGCCTGGAACCACAGCACCCACCCAGCACTGCTCGGAACCATGGCACCGATGCAGCAATGCCCAGAACCACTGCACCGATGCAGCAATGTCCGGAACCACGGCGCCGATGCAGCAATGCCTGGAACCACGGCACCGATGCAGCAATGCCTGGAACCACGGCACCGATGCAGCAATGCCTGGAACCACTGCACCGATGCAGCAATGCTCAGAACCACTGCACCGATGCAGCAATGCCCGGAACCATGGCACTGATGCAGCAATGCCCAGAACCAGGCTCCATGGACCTCAGCGCCCCACGCTGGCTCTCCCATGATAGGAAACAAGGAGGCAGGTGCTCCTTGTCATGCTCCTGCCCATGGCCCCAGAGATGTACGCAGGGAACAGCCTCGCACGAGGCAGGCCGAGGTGGGAAGCCCGGAGCAAACCCCCTCGTGCACAGCCATTCCCCGTATCTCCTGCGCTGGCTTTTCCAGGCTCGCCAGCTGGGCTGGGTGTTTGCTCAGGTGGCCAGCAGCAGCCTTCCCCCTGGAGGGGCCCTCCAGCATAATTTCTTCTCTGGGGCCCCGGGATCACACGTTTCTCTCACCACAGAGCAGTTCTGCTGCAGGACCTGTAAGAACTCTGCCTGGAGGCGAGCTGAAATAAAGCACGCCTTGAGCGAACAACAGCCAAAGAACAAGAACGGCGTTCCCCTTCCGTGCAAAGCCGTGTTCTGTACACACAGCTCATCTGCGTGGCCGCAGTCCGTTCAGCACCTGTGTTTTTGTTTTCTTTGCGGTGGGAACTGTGGCTTGGCCTGCACTGCTTGTCCCTGCCTGCCTTGCAGAGAACTGCCCAAAGGTTTTAGTCATCTGTAATCTGATTTCTGCGTGTGGAGAAAGGGAGCTAAGGGTACAGTTTCCCCAGCTGCCTCTTTCACAGAGGGCCGAAAGGAGAACATCTAATGACCAAACATGTTCTACTAAATAATAACAACTCTGCTGTGAATGTGCTGGTGGCTCAGCAGAATGAAGCTCTTCAGCACCAACCTCCTGCTACTTTGCAGATTCACTCTGTGATCCAAAACAACCACCACAAGAACAGATCCCCATGTTGTTGCAAGACCAAAGATCCAGAACAAAATTATGATTTTGATGGGGTGCTGAAGAAATAGAAAAGAATTGAAAACATATAGAGGCTAATACAACCTGCAGACCTTAAATGATGCACACAGTTCAGATGTGCTGGAAAAAGACCTACAGCTCTCTCCACTGGTACAAAATCTAGATTTCCAGGGATCCACTTGCCCATCAATGCCCAAAATCAGTTCCCTTATGGCAGTGTGCAAACCCTGCACCTGCAGTAAATGTCACAATCAGAGACAACACCAGAATCTCCTTTTGGGAAAAAACTTAAGACACTTCCATGCACCTTATGTTTACAGGGAGAAGTAGTTTTGGGCTGGACAGCTGGCGTTTGTTTCTGCTGAAGAGCCACAAGGCCTAAGAATATACACAAGAAGCTTTCATGTGGTTATCAGTCCTTGGAATGCTCCTCTCTTGATTACCGTGCTCTTTGCGTGTCCACTTCACTTGGGTCTGATCGGGGCTGAACAGTGACAAGAGCTTGGGAACAACACCCAGTGATGTTTCAGGGAAAAACAGAGTGTAAGGCTGCTAAGTTACTTTTTTATGCTCTGTCCTGTTTGTCTAAGAAAATCAACCTTTCCTTTAGAATGCAAGCCAGGCCACAGAAGGGTTTAGGGACAGATTTCCACTTAGGGCAGAGGCCAGAGCTTCCTCTAGTCAGTATTGGCAAAGGATTGTAGCATGTCACTTGGGAGCTTCCATTTTGTAGCAACGCCCAGGGGTCCTTGGCTTTGGATTTTAGAAGGGACACAACACCAGGAGGGCAGCTGGCATGCAAGCACTGGTGGGCAAGGAAGCAGATGGGTTTCCTGAGCAGCCAGCAATCCTGTGCATGCCTCCTGACTACCATTCCTTCACTGCAGATCCCACAGCTCACATTTTGAACATCCTATAAGACACGGATGATTTTCATAAAAATACTTCCCTTTTACTAATGAGATCTAAGGATGAGCAGTGAATAGATTAATCGCGAGACATTCACATAGAAAGGAAAATTACCTGGCATTACATGGGAGAAAAGATCAATAATCCAAAATAAGGGGAAACACAGCAATATTGAACAAGAACTTTTTACTGAAACACTGCTTTGTATGTGATCAAATTACTTGCAGATCTCTGCTGCAGTATGGGAGATGAGTGGATTCAGCTCGGGGTACTGAGGAATTTTTCAACCAAATGTTTATTCCAAGACCCTGATTGCTCAGACCTCACCAAGGATGTGGGAAGTGCAGTTGCATACCCGTTCTTCACTGGATCTTTAATTACTGACATAGCTCAGACAGCAGAGCTCAGAAAATGCAGCCGCAAAAGCCAGTAATCGCAGACCCACCCTGAGCTCATCAGGGGCTGTTCTCTGCCTCTTCCTGCTCCTCCCTCTCCTTACAATTTTAGAGATGCCGGGTCTTTTCCAAATAACAGTTTTCAAAGTTTTTACAAGGAGTTAAAGCAGATATCCCCCCCACCCCATCAGTTCTGTTTCCTGCAAGTCAACCACCAAGAAACAGCCTCTGTCTGGCCTCCTGGGTGCAGGCACGGGCAGGGGCTCTCTCTTGCAGAGGTCGGGGCTGTGCCCTGCCAAGCATCAAGCACCAACTCTGCCTTAGGCAAGAGGTGGCTCTCCAGAGAAACCCTCACCTTGTGTGCCACAATGCCACCCATACCTGCAGCAGCTGGCACCACGAGTAACAGCGGCACTGACCAGCGCTGTGCACGAGGAGTTTGCCATAGGTTTTGCTAGGATAAGGCTGGCAGCCAAAGAAGGTACCTGTTTTGCCATTCGGCCGTCCACTAAAAACCCAGATGTCACCCACAGCTATTTCCTGGTGGAACTCAGAGGGAAAGCAGTTCCTCAGACACCTGTGTGTGGCAGCAATCACAGGAGCAGCACACAGGCCTCTGGCTGATGCCCAGACAGCAAACCAGACAACACAGGGAGGGCAGGATAGCATATTCCCTAAGTCACAACTCTTTCTTCCCCTGAGATTTTAGTCATCTGTAGTTTCCATTTCCCTACTGCAAATACATATGGTTAGTTTCTCCAAAGCTGTAAAAAGCCCATCTTTCCTCAGAAGAGATTTGATCTTTCTTATAAGATTGAAGTTGAAATTGTAAAAAAGACAGAAATTTAAAGAGAAAAGTAGTATTTGCTGTATTTAAAGACGAGCCAGATGCGGAACCATACATCTCCAAATTAAACATTTACAGAGTTGGCAGCAATGGATTTCACTTCTCACACATGCAAACATCGAGTCCGAATGTACTCTCTACTTCCTACCTATGCATCTATCCAACATCTGTCCTGCTCCCCGTTGCTTTTTGCATTCCTAGTGATTATCCCCTGGACTCCTGCATGGCACCTCCTCACATCACCACAGTGGCCTGCTTCCACCTCCGAAAGACGTGAGAACGGTGGCAAAAATCCTGGATGCCCGACAAGAGACAGCAACGCGCGTGACCAGGAGACTGAAAATCTTCAAAAATCAGGGCACGCTACCCGTGAGTGCAGACATCAAGCCTCATACACGGAGAGCACCATTATGCAAGGAGAATACAGAGCCACATGTAAATGCTGAGAAGATATTTTTCCCCCACATGGCTCTAGCCACAGGCTGGGAGCAACAGCAGCCTTCCCTGGCTTCATTCTCATCAGGCTCTCCAGTTTCATGCCTTGGCCACCCATTTCCCCAAACTCTCAACAGCGACTAGCCCGGTACTATCGGTGTCTTGGTCAGCCAGTCCAGAACTCAGGAGCAAGCCAAGGGCCAAGTGGTTTTATAAATGTTAAGTATGATGCCAAACGAGGAAAAAAACACATCTACTTTTTAGGAACTATAAAACAAAGCGCTGCCCTCCTCACGCACTGTTGTAGTTCTTGTCTAAGAGATCCTGTGCAATTTATCAGTCACGGTAAAGTCCATAAAAAACTGGGATGTTGAAGACAGGCATTTTTTTTCGCAACCATTTATTACTTCACACTGCAATAGTATGAGCAGTATGGTAATCCCTGCACATTAGGGGCTGGGTAATCCTCTCCAGGACTGGAGAGTTCACAGTTTGGTAACTCAGGATGTTTTGACTTTTCCGGAAGTGAAGTTGGGATTTAGGTCACAGTCTGTATGCACAGCATCTGATGAGCAGCGCTGAGCCAAGCACTTGCAGACATTCAGCACGGCTGACTTCCCTAGAAATGGGCAGGACAGCAGCACACCGAGCGGGTGTGATGGATGGGACCCACGGACACAGCCAAGAGAGGGGCACCACAGGGGTTCCTTTCCAGAGCTGGCTGCAGCCAACACACCGCCAGGGTCACTGGAAGAAGGGACAGCTGTGGGACTTCCAACATAAACACAGACTCCTGTTACACTTGCAAAGAAACCTCTGCTGATTACAAAAGAGAAAACTCCATAACCAACAACCTTTTCTCTTCTGAACCCCCTGCCGATCCTGTGCCCCGGAAGCTGGCTGATCACAGTGACAGCTGTCACCAAGCACGCGCTCTGTCACACGTGAGCTGCTCCTGTCACCAGCTGACAGGCACCCACGGAGCATCCCATGCCTTCCAGAGGCTTTGGGCTACACTCTGGGGTTACCACCCCTCTCCCCTGCATGGGGTCACTGCTGCCTTTGTGCTCCACAGGCACAGCTGGAGCTCTGTTCGGCTCCCACTGCCCACTGCCTCCTTCCTTCTCCACTCTGGCCTGGACGTGTGGGGCTACAGCAGATCTCCTCTGTCAACTGCTCTTAAACCCAGGGAGTAGAGCAGGGAAGGGAGAAGTTGCCTTCTGCCCCATGCTTGGGGATGGGTTGCTGGCCATGACTTGGCCTACAGGTCCTTACAGATTACCAGATTGTATCTCTGAATACACCCGAGAACACAAGGGGAGGGAATTCCAGTCCCAGCCAGCGACTGCCTGCCAAGTGCTCGCCCACCTGCAGCGAGCAGACCACAGCAGGAGCGCGAGAGGAGAAGGGCAGAAGCAACGGGATGGTTCTTGCGATAACCGTGCCCAACGCGCCGCTCCCCGGCGCCCACGGGTCCCGACCCGACCGCCCTGCTCAGCCTGATGCGTGCTGTGCCCAGAGTAAATGAGTTTCACTGCTGATGAGATAAAGGAGGGACTTCACTTCATTAGTCCAGGGGAAAATCTAGGAGCCAGGTGCTGCAGTAGAACGTCTCCTTGCCTGGCTCTGGTTTAGAAAACAACATGCACAAGTAGGAATAACAGAAAACGCCGCAGTCACAAGCAAAGACTGAGGACACAACAGCACCCAGCTCGCAGCTTCACGAATAGCTAGTAGCCACGGAAAACCAATAAACCAGGCAGTTCACACAAAACCCAAAGAGTACCATTCCACTGCAAGACACTCCCTCCATCCTCCTTCATTAGGAGAGGCGCCCCAAGTACGGTCAATCAGACAAGGGAACCCAAACTTGGCCTTCTGCTGAGCTGCTTCATTCAAAAAACTGGTTTTGCTACGGTTTGATAGAGTGAACATCCTCCATTTTCTTTGAACAAACTGTACTACACTTGTTTCTCATCAGATTACATAAATTAGCTGAGAGGGAATGGATTCAATTACAGCCCAGATTCCAGACCTCTTAAGAACTGACTGCCTAACACATTCCTTTCATTTAACAAACTGGAACCAAATGAGGATTATCTCATATAAATAATACTCCCTCGATAGGGAGATGCAGTAAAATGGCAAAAATACTCAGAGGAACCACGCAGATCAAATACAAGAGCCTCTGATATTACCCTCTGGATTTGAAGTATGAAAATCACATAAACCTCATTGTTCAGTATTTTTGCTTTGTATTGGGAACAAGAATTTGATTCAAAGACTTCAACTTAATACCAAGTTTCATATCTTTTGACAGACTCAGCCAAGGGAAAAACGCGCTTCAGCAAAGTACGCCTTTCCACACTGAAAAGATAATTTGATATCTCTGCGTGCCATACAAACCTCTCCTGAAAAATCCAAATTTACAGTCTCCCAAGTGACTCAGAGTAAGCATGACCAACAGCAAGGGCTTTACAGTGCTCAGAAGTGAGGCAGCTTCCCAGACACTCGTTCTTTAGGAAGGCAGCATTGTGGAACAACTGAACCTGCTACGGCAGCTCTTCGGAATAACCCATCCTGACAGAAACACCCGCCCAGCTTTTCAGCCTGAGCACCACACAAGCCATCTCTAGAAAGGATTTTTTTGTATCTGCCCAAACGCATAAGCAGCCAGGGAAGAAAATTGCAAGGAAAAGACTTTGATTCGGAGCTCAATAAAGGACTCAAAGCTGAAGGCACCAAGTTATACAAGGTGTCAATTGTCCCATTAGCAAACAGTGCTCTGGACACGTTTTGAAGGAGCTGGTTAGAACACAGAGGCAGATTACCTGCAAGCAAATGCTTTTTAAATTGCTAAAGAATGGCTGAAGACAGTTTTGATGTCAGCCCATGCAACTACAACGTGTCTAATCCTCCAGCTGTATTTAACCTGGCATGCAACTACAAATCCCAGATTCAGCAGGTAAGCCTCACACGTAAGACTCGATCCAAGAAACAGGATGTTTTTACCCACTCAGTGAAAAGGTTTCCAGGGGACACGGCAAGTTCTCTGCCAACACCAATCTTTAAATCAGTACAGTACTACCCAAGCCTTTCTTCCTGGGCTGCTTCATACCTGTCCCTCCATGTGTCCAAAAGCTTTCTCAGTATTGTAGGAACCTCAGTAACTACTGCGCACACACAGACACATAAATAAAGCAAACAAGCTGTCCTGGCACTTAGTCTGAATATCCCTTTATGTTCAGTGGGAAGGTAAAAAAAGTAGTTTTGCATATGCTACATTCCATCTATATAACCTCAGACACGGGAGATGCTCTACCCCCCCTTCCTCTGTTTCTTTTAGGAAAGAAGTTAAATGAAACATCACCTGAAGCTATCTTCTTCCTCTAGAAGGAACGAACGTGCTGACCTGTACATCGAGTTCGCAGTGTGCCCTAGTTTATACCCAGGGAATGGTAAAAGTGGTTGAAGCATACATGAAATGAGACTTCCACTCAGAGCAACCAGGACTAAGCATACCTGCTGAGTACAAAGGGGACATTTGCCCTTTCATGGATGTGACAAGAAGGATTTAAACAGGCTTCTTTCATTGAAAGGTTCCTAATGTGTAGAAAGGACGACTTAGGCAAAGCAGACACAAAGTTACGTTCACACCTGTTCTTATCTCAGTCCTAAACAGCAATTGTCTGTTCACCCCTGAGACTTAAAAGCACAAAATCCAGATTTTTGCTTCCCACCTCAATGGTGTTGAGAGATTTCTGTGTCTCTCTCTGCTGACTGACCCCTGAACAAACCACCCAGACCCCTCACCAGTCACTCTGGCCCCTCCAACCCTCCATCCTGCTTCAAGCTCCGTAAGGAACACGAGGGTTTGACAGAAGAGGCTTGGCAGCTATTTGATTTACAAAAAACGCTCTCAGAAAATTAAGAAAGCATACTAATCCTCCATACCCTCTGCCTGGTCACCAGGAGCCTGACTGTGCATGATGCTGCACATAGCTGTTGATGGTTCTTACTTTCTAAGCCGTGGGAAGAGCAGACTCCCATAAGGATGCACTTGGGAAGGCTTTTCCCATAGGCCCCAGGCTGTATCTGCCATGTACACAGCACTCAAACAGTATCATGGACATCTTAGACACCTATTTTAAAGCAAGGGTGGTTTGTCAGGCCACCTGCAGTGCTACTGTCCACGCAATGCCCACCCCAGAAAGGTAGGAAGAGTGAGAACGCTATTTTACTTGGAATGCCCCCTGCAGCCAAAGCTGAACTGCCTCACCCTAATGTTCACAACAGACTTTTTTCAGGGAGGTGTTGGGCTGGGAGCTGCACACCTCTGCTCTGTGTCCTGACCAGAGAATGCAGCAGGCTTCCCCAGCCCTTTCTCTTGCCAGACAACCCCTGCACTCTTTCAGTTCCAACAGCCAATGGCTTCCAGAGCAAAAATCTGATACTTTAAATACAAGCAAACAAATAGCAGAGAAAAATCTGAAAAAACATCCAGAAGCAATGCTGATCAGGGCAGGGCAGCTGAACAGAGATAGGTTGGCAGAAGAGAATTCTTTACCTCACATTACCACACTCAAAAAGCACCAGTAGACAGAAGGGTTGTTGCATCCAGGAATCCACAGAGAAAACCCTTCGGGCAGAAAGCAGAGGTCACCACGCAGGTGAGGTATAAGAGTATCTGTTAGCTGCACACGTGTTTGTTTTTACTCAACTGAAATCAAGTGATACTTCTTTTTTGAACATGGGAAAATGGAAACAATACCACATGGAACCCTTTCAAAAACATTTTTTATTTTAACAGCAGCAGATTTCTAGAGTGTAATGGTTTATCTGGCAAGCCTTTGTTATACTTGAGACACGTTTCCTTTTCCAATTTCACGTTTAATTCCTTCAAAACATGTGTTAGTCATTTTGCAGTTTTGTACCCTCGATGCTGTTGATGAGAAGAGCCAGAAGAACCTCCTGCAGTACTTCTGACCATGTTGAAACACAAATCTCCTCCCTATCCTCAGCACCTCCTTGTTCAGGACAACTGATTTATGCCTCTGCAGGGCCAGGTACGAGCCCAGAGGAAAAACAAGAGGAAAAATAGAGCCAGGCACCCGAGAGGGAGTCACAGCTTTAAAGCTCCACCCCTGAGTTTTCTGGAATTTATATGGCAAAAGGTGGAAAAACATTTGTTTGTGATGGGGTTGGAAAGGCACATGTACATAGAGATTTTAAGCCTAAGGACTGAACCTATTTACCACTGCAATAAAGTGACTTATACTTACTGTAATTTTGAGCAAAATAGAGTAAAAGAGTAGCATTGAGTTGGAAGGGAGCTATGACAGTGACCATGCAACACTAAGTTTCCTTTCCCTGTTCCCTCCTTAGACCCTAGTGAGGTTTCACCAAGGACTGCAGAGTCCTTGGAGTTTCAGTGGAGTCAATACCGTATATTTTCATTTAATTGTTTACGGTAAGTTCCTATAAATATAAATCTCTCCATGGGGAAGAGGCTGAGGCAGCAGACAAAGTGCAAGACTGGCAAACTGTCATTTGGAACAGAACCAGACCCTACCTTTCCCCATCTATCTTTCTCACTTCCATCTCCAGTGATACCGTGTTATGGTAGCCAAATTCTGTTGGATGCAAATGCTCTGATTATTCCAAAACCATTTGTGGCTGCTGCTTCCTATAGACAAAAACAGTGCACTTAGAAAGAGCTGCACTTGGCTCTGCTAAACAGGAGGGCATTTCTACAGGAGCCTATGCCTGGGATCCTTGGAAAAGCCTGACATCAACCTGTCATACCCCAAACCAGATTAAAGAAAACCAGCAAACCACTGTGAATAACCAATTCATCCAGGCATTCATTGATCTCCTTAACCACATGGATTATTTGTACAGTTCTATTGCCTTTCAGCACACAGCCCTACCGGACCATGCCACTAAGTGTGTTTTTCCACGCAGCAATCCTCAAAATCAAGCACAACTTACACAGCCACAAAATCAAGCCCTGTGCTATCACCACTGAGACCTGCCAAGCACATGGCTCCTCCGTGCCCTGTCCTTCTGCTAGCACAGGCAGTACCTGCCCTGAGTGGCCCCTAACACGGTCAGTCCGACCTGAGGTGTGGCTCTGCTGCTGAGCAATGCTGCTTAAGACAGAAAAACTGCTCATAGAGAGCAGCCTGCAAGGAAAGACCTGTGCTAATTCCCACCTACCAGCATTTGTTCACAAATTCACCTGCATTTGTTCACAAAGGGATGCTGCAGGTGAGCTCAGACCTTCACTCTGGGCCAGCCAAGGGAGCGTGACGGCTAATGCCAGTGATCATACCCACGAGGGGGAAAACCCACAGGGACCCCTTGGAGATTAAAAGGTATGGGGCTCAAATATCTTTGGAAAACTTTAAGTGCTACACAAACCCTTCATTTGCCTCTCTCCTTAGAGCAGAACATTGCTACTCGCAAAGGAAGCACTTCAATACAGACCTTCAGCACCTCCTCAGTGCAGCTTTGGGCAGGCTCTACGCACTAGATAGCTTTGAATTTTACATGTGCCCACAGACTTTGCTGGGCTGGCACCTGTGAGATGGCAAACAAATGGGAGAGCACAGGAATTCTACGTGCTTCGAGACCAGTGCACAAGCGCTCAGGTGCGGTGCAGCTGGGGACAGGAAATACAGGCGAATACAATGAGGCCAGCCTTGCTGGAACCATCTCGGAACGCGTCCTTTAACAGCACACCAGACCAAGGGTAGGTGACAGCAAAGCAGGGACAGACAATATTTAGAAGCCAATTACTAAACCGCAGAGGAAGCTCTTTTCACACAGACAACGTCTCAGCTGGGGCTCCAGGGGAACAAGCGCAGTTGCCTGAAAGGGACAGGTGTAAAACACATTTCCAGCGGAAACACGTGTTTAATAAGGAGCGATTCAATTCTGCTGTGCCGTGTTTGGCTTTCTTTGCCACCTGCAGCTCAGGTTACACCTAATCGAAACACCAGTGGGCAGCGGTAGCCACAGATGGGACCTCGCCTGGTATCTGTAACCCAGGAGCTCTGACTGTGCCTACTGCACGTGCAGGAATGAAGTGCTGAGCTGCTCTTTCAGCTCCCTGGAGCTTGAGCAGCCCCAAGCGCGGACATACGGCTGGTCACTGACCTTCTGCTCGGTCTGGGCTGGGTGAGGGAGGTGGCACATGGCACAAAAGCACCGTCCCTTCAGCAGACAGTGACCCTGCAGCACGAGACACGGGGCCCCAGCGGAGCCTGCCTGGCTTCCCAGCTGCCTGGTGTGCTCCCAGGCAGATTCCAGAAACACGGGCACCGAGACGTGTCCGCACACAATAACCCAACCCAGCTTTTTGAACTTGGGAAGGAACGTTTGTGGGAAAGAATGGCTGGCCAAGAAGCAGATGTTCTAGCTTTCAACTCTTCAGGGAAAGAAAAATACAAAAAAGAAAAATAACTATAAAAAAGGGTTACCCTTCAGAAGAACTGTTTGCGGTACACGTGAACCATGTGCTGCCCTTGAACGAAGCGTTCGACAGCTGCTCTCACTGGAAGAAGCTCTGTGGACTGTGAATTTGCCTATCTATGTAAACAGGGCGTTGCCTCAGTTGGAAAACAATCTTCTGGCTGAGAACAGCCGAAGAGAGACCGAGTTTAGATTCATTCTGTGAGCATGGAAATCAAGGAGCCTTTTAAAAACAGGGACGCACACAGAAGGCAGAATTTCCTCAGTCAGACAAGAAGTGGGCACCAACAGCAAGAAGGCAGCCCCAGCCCTTGGGTGCAGCTAACGGGGACCAGGGGGACAGAGGGTCATGAGCTCTCCAGGTCAATGAGAGGGAGCTGCTGCAGGCAATCTTCTCAGCACAGGGAAGAGACAGGAGGAGGAAAGAAGCAGAAGCATGAAGGCAGTTGTCTGCATGTCAGGAACACATTGTGGGGAGCAGAAAAGGAAATCAACAAGAAAGGAGAAGAAAAAAATAAAAAGAACCAGTGGAGGATTTCCCATCCCCTGTGAATTTAAATACAGGACTGGGAGAGAGGAGTTGCTTTGCAATCGGGGCCTATCAAAAACAGAGACCTGCAGATGCCTCCTGGGACCTTTTTGGGAAGCAAGCTTTTCTCCACAGCCACTGAGGAACTACAAGGCTTTCAGTGGATTGAGAGACAAAAACCAAAGCAAAGCTCAGCACACACAGAGTGACAGCCAAGGGCAGAGCAGCCCAGAACACCCTGCAGAGCTGCCATCTCAGGCAGCATTCGCTCACCCAAAGGCACAGAACCTCCCGAGCCACGTTCCTCACCGTGGAGCGGGCCGAGAGCGTGGCTCTGCCAAGCCTTGCTGTGTGTCACAGCTGCCACTGGCTCAACCACTGACATGCCAAGGGAGGCAAAGGACAGAACTGAGGGTTCCGGCTGCCTGGGATGGCCCTTTGTGCCTGCTACACAAACCAAGCTCCTATGTGATTCTTCCAAATCCCTCTACCAAGTCCCAAGTACCATTTCTCCATGGCACCCAGCCATGAGGCAGAATGATGGATTTAGGGGGTGTGGGGCCATTGCAGCTACAGGGTTTTTGGATTAACGTTTTCCTGTGAGCTCCAGGATGTGGGTCAGAGCACAGAGGTTACTGCAAGTGTAGCTGAACACACTCAGTCCCCAGACTGAGCATGGTCAGTTCCCAGTTCACACAGGTTGGAAACCACAGATTTGCCACTCGCCCACAGGGCTGTAGGAAACAGCCATTCCCAAAGGAGCGGGGCCATTTGTTACTTTGCTACTTGATTCACTGAAAACACACACAGCTACTTATCCTGCTAGCACATATACAAGCAGAGCAGTTATTAGACAGGTAAACCACTAGACAAACCAAAAAAAGATTTTAGCCTGGGAAGTTTGTGAGAAGAAATGCAGCCCTTTGTTCGCTAGAAGGTCAACTTTCAGAAGTCCATAAATATTGCTTAAGAATGGGACTTTTTTTCAGCTCACTGTCCTGCAGAGTCCCTGTCAGACAGGCATCCAGTTATCCTCCCCAGAAAACACCTGATTTACGAATCTGACAGTTCCAAGGCAAGAGAAAATAGAATAATAGGGATATGCCTAAAGTCGGGGTTAGGGACTGCTCACTGACAGCTCTGCAAAAATGGGTCAGGCAAAGAAAAATGAAGCCTGTGCAGCGGAACACAGGGCTGGGGCTCTGCTGACAGGGGCTGGTCCCGCTCCTCCCCAGGTGCTACTGAAAGGCTGCTGCCTGTTTGGCTTGGCACCGCGGCCCGCCCGTGGCAGGGAGGCAGCAGCGGGCAGGTGCGCGGCGTTCCCGTTGCACCGTGAGCTGCAGGAACGCGGCGGCCGCTGCCCGGCTCTGAGGCTTTGGCTTTTCACAAGTCCGTTTGTATAATCTGTTTTCCAGTGGGGGAAAAAAATTACTGTCAAAACAGTAGAGGATTGATTTGCATATCTTTGAACTTTCAGGGAGTGTTTGCTTTTTTTGTTCTCGCTTTCAAAATGAGTCAGAAACGGGGCGGGGGGTGAAGTTACGTGAGGGGAACAGATGCTCCTGCTTGATCTGCTGGTTGAGCAGAGGGTCCCCAGCCTGGTCCTGCATGGGAGCACATCCTCCCCAGATCAGGGCTCTGCCTCACAAGACATGGAGTCCATCTCGGCCAGCAAATCCATAAAGCCTCAGCGTTATTTTGTTCTCAACAGACCAACCTGTGATCATCCCAGGATGCCCCACTGCCCTGGCAAACATGACAATCTCAGCTCCAGCCATCGAGGTACAACACAGGGCCAGGGCTCTGCTTGATGCTCCCACTCTTCAGCAACAGCAGCCAAAGTCATTGCCATTGAGAGACCCTAAGCCTGTTCTCTAATTCCCTAAGGAGACAGATCCAGCCCACTCTGATGCCAGAGGCCATGCTACCTGGCTATGTGGGAACCAACAAACATCCTCAAACATCAACGAGGTGTTCACATTTTAGGAACCTTCCTCTGGAACAGCAGGGACTGAAATGAGCACATCACCCCCTGGTCGCCTGTGCTTCCACAATAACAACTCGGAGGTAGTGATCCCGCGGACACAAGTGTTTGCTTTTCCAAAGCCTCCCTCTCCGCGTGCTCTTCCCTGGCCTCTGGGGCAGCTGGAGAGCTGCCTGTGCCTGGCAGGTGCAGAGGGGCCGACTGGTGCTAGCAGCTACAGTCACATCCTTCTCCAGAAGCAGCAGAGCAAGCTCCTTCCCAAATTTAGGGAAGGCATAACTAGGCATAGTTCGCAAAATGCCTCTTTCTCCTTTTCTGATGCCACCTCTGGTGGACCCAAGGAGAGCAAACAGGAATCAAACCACACAGCAGAACACACTCCGGCACAACTAGACATAGTTTGCAAAACGCCTCTTTGTCCTTTTCTGATGCCACCTCTGGTGGACCCAAGGAGAGCAAGCAGGAATCAAACCACACAGCAGAACACACTCTGGCACAAAACCCAGGAGAGCTGAACTCCAGGTATGATGACAGCTGCTAGTAGCTCCACCAACATTTGCCACGTGATCACACTTTCAAGTTATGAGACCTGAAGGACCATGGCAAAAATCCATGCCAGACATAGCAGGCACCAACTGATGGCTTAAGGCATATAGATACAGTTAAAAACCAGCTTTACTCAGGAAAGCCAAAACATAACTAAAATCCCCGGCCCTAGACAGACTCACAAAACATAAAAAGCAGCTCGGATCTCCACGTGAGTCCTCAAATTTCCACAAAAGAGGAAAAAAACCAAAAATGAACTAAAAGGAGAAAAATGAGGAAGGAAGTAAAATCAAAGCAAAGCAGAAGTGACTTGCTGTTAAGATATGAAAGTTTAGATGCTTTTGATTGTATAACAGCATACTCATTTCTCCTGTCACCAGGCACAGAAGTCAGTTAAGCTGTTGATTTGGAAATGCTAACTAAAAATAGGATTTGACGTGCATCTGCCTAACTGTGCACGCCCTGCTCAGGAGGCAAGACTTCTCAAAGGCCACACCTTGTCGATGCCACAGAGTTTTCCCTGCCCAGAGGGCAGGTCAAGCCCAAGCTACACTGCTGCTCCTGTCCTGCATCTGCTGCACTTCCTGCAGCCATGCTGCTTCTCCCAGAGTACAGATGGGATTGCAATCCTCACAGCCTGCCTCTTCCTTCTTTTTTGTTCTTGTTGTTTAAGGAGCGACCTTTTAAAAACAACCCACCTGTCTACAGAACACTCTTTCCTGGTATTTGCCAAGGATAATTTGAACAGATTTGACTGTAATGAATGTCATGCCTCCAACTCGCTCGAAATGAGCGAGTCATTCCCAGACTTCCGTTTTTGGGGTTTTTTTCCCCTTCAAAAATGCTGTTTATTGAAACATCCGTAAAATCTGCTTGGCATGAGCCTCAGCTGTATTCCCTGTGTGTACTCAATGCTGGCACTGCTGGAAGAGATCATGGAGAAGTTCTCACTCTTGCAGATTGGGCCAGCTACAGTTTTGTTCTCCAGTTCAGGGGAGGGGGATAGGCCAGGGAGCACGGGCTCGTGCTTCTGCACGGATGCAGAGCAGGGGTAGGCTTGGAAAGGAAGTTTGCAAACTCTTCAAGAGAGCTTTCATTAGCACCCCGTGGCAAGTTGCAGAAGCTGTTTGGAGATTTTCATTATAAAATACCAAATTTAACAGACACAGAAACAGCACACTGAGCATCCAGCATATTTTGCCTGCCACTTCCCTTGGGCAAAGCGCCCCAAATCAACTCTGCCTTAAGGAAGGCACCTGAAAGGAAAGCAGCTTGTGGGGAAGTCATTTTCTCTCTTAGCATTCCTGCTCCTAAGATTGTTAGCTGTGTAAAACCTATAATTATTAAATAGACTTCAGTTACTTTCAGCCCCACTGAAATGCTCTGCCTCTGTCGTGGCAGGAGAGAAATCCACCCATCAGTCCAATCAAGCACTGGGAGTGGGTCAGAAGTGAAAATCCCTCACAGAGGGCATAATCACAGTACCAGCAGTTAACAAAAAGGGAAGACAGAACACAGACTGAAAAAACCAGCCTGCATGGACCAAGCAGCCCAAAAGCTCATGTGGAAAACAAACAAACAAACCAAAAGCCAAGGGAAAAATCTCTGACTTTGGAAGTTGGCAGTCTGATCTCTCAATTGAACCTGCTGGAGTTGAAGCCTGTGGATGACCTTCACTATATGGCACATGACACCCTTGTGTGTTGGGCCTCTGGGGATTTTGGAAAGAGAACTTCCATTACCTCAGGAACAACTCCTCACACAATGAAAGCAGCCCAGGGTGGATTTGCATCACCGACCTGCTGCTCGGGGCCAGGTGGGTGCGAGTGCCACGCGTGGAACGCCCTGCCAACAAATCTAGCAGCCCAAAGCTGAGGCCAGAGATCCCCTCCCGTGTAATTACAGGGTGGTGCTGCTGTGCAGACAGCGTCATGCGGAGCTCCAGCAGCCCACAGCTAGCCAGAACAATCTGGCAGCAAACGTAGCTGGAAGGGGACAAAAAAGAGAAAAGCTTGCCCTGAACTGGACAGACCTGCCTATAAATAGACGTAGGGGCTTGCCAAGCACCTCTCTGCTTGCTGATTGCTCATGTCAGTGGGATTTAGGGCCAGGTGCCTACTTTCTATCGGAAAATCGCCTCGCCAACACGTGCTAAGGATGTCTCGCTGCTCTCTGCCTTGCATCTGGAAGGTATGCATATGGACTTACAAGGCGTAAGTCAGTGGTTAGTCCATCTGACTATAAATCCTGTGACTTTGTACTATGACCACATTAAAACCCTGCCATCAATTAAAAAAGGGAAAACTAGAGCTACCCTATCATTTTGGTGGACTGAATCAAGCCTGTTCCGTGGACTCACACACATTTGGTTCCAGATCTGTTGTACAAAGGAGACGCTCAACAGCCACATCCTCAATGACTTACACGTGCAGCCCGTGGGGCTGACAGGCTGAAGGCTTTTTTTCCCTCAACAAAATGTTCTCTTGACAGGAAAAAAAGAGAGAAAAAATGAGCAGTGGCATCACCAAGGGTGCTGGAATGGTAGAGGGACTCCTCTCCCAGCTGCAGGTTGTTCCTTCCCCAGCCCCGAGGGCCAACCCTCCCACCCTTCCTGCTGCTGGCATGGGAAAGCAGGGAGCGACGCAGAGCCAAAAGGGATCACTCTGTGCTGCCTGGGGAAGGAAAGAGGATTTTCCCAGGAAGCATGTACACAACCACTTGCCCTGGCTGCACACTGCAGCTCAGCAGAGGCTGTGTCACTGCCAGACTGTCCCATGCTCATCATGGCCCAGCGGCCTGAGCTGAAGCACACCAGAAACCACTGTCACGCTGCCTCACACTGGTCAGTGATTTACTTCCTGGTGTCCCTCACCTATTTCCTGCCCCCAACCAAAGTTCAGCACTCCACCACCCCAGAGCATCCATCTCCAGGCAAGCTACAACCAAAACTGGCAGCGTGTGCTGTGCTGCCGACAGGTTTTACTGCAGGCATGGAAAGCCCAGTCCCGGAAGGGACTGAGGAAGGACTCTCCAGAGGGAGAGTACTAATTCTGAGGGCTTCTCCTTCACATCTCAGAGATTTCCTCCGAGGCTCCTCCAAAGTCACCACTAAGTCCAACATCAAAGCCAGAGAGGAACAGTGCCACTGTGCTGCTGCTTGGCTCCTCTGCCAGCACCGAGGAGCCTTGCACTGATTAAACCCCAGTGACACTGGGACAGAAAGCATTACCCAAAACTCCATTTATGGAACTGCTGCTCTTTGTTCACAGAGAGGACAGATGACTGGAGAGGGAAGAAGGAAGGAAAGGAGAAAAGGGAGACACTGCCCTATATCAGTCCTTTGCAGTCTTCCCCCCAAGCGCCCAGCTTGCCTCTACTGGCTGCGAAGGGACAGACTTAGGGGGAAACAGGCTTTCAAGCACACAAAGAGAACCCAACTTCTCTGTCTCCCCAGTCACACCAGAGCCTTCTGTTGGGCTGTGATCAGTCAAACACATGCTGCTACCTCGGACTCAGATAGCAGCCATCCCACACACGGCCCCGGGCGCCCTGGATGCGCGGGCTCGGCAGCAACCACCACTGCCCTCCTGTGACCTTGCTGGAGCGGGTTTGCAGCTCTGGCCCTCTCTACCCTAACTCCCCTGCTTGCCCCTTTTGCTAAGCTGTGCCTCCCTTTTGCGGTCGGTAGCTTTCCCTGGCATTTCCCAGCCATCCACTTCATCAAGAGTTCAGGAAATCGTATCCTGGCCCAAGAGTGACATTTGCATAGCATTGCTCTCATTTTCTTACTTCTTTAAGTTTATGAATTTCCAGGCTCTTTTCACAGCCCACTGCAGATGCCGAAGGAGATACCACCATGTGGAAGTAGAGTTTTGTGGAGAGGCCTGTGGTACTTTGTGTCACCCTGGCATCCACAGCACTGATTAGTGAAACTCTCAGGTTTCAAGCAAAGCAGCCCTGGAAAGGACAGCTTGGAAACCTGACCTGGTGTGGGGGCTCATTGATCAGCAGCTAAATCATGATTACAGACCTGTCCTGACCACACTCCATCAGCATGCCTGATCCCTGTACTGTTTGCATAGATGAAAGATGAAAGAACTGCAGCCTGTATGAACTCCATACTTTTGATACATCCCTATGCTGTCCGGTGCGGTCTGCCCCTCGGATGGAAAAAGGGCATTAGTAGAGCAGAAACTCTCTTGAGAAAAGTATCTCTTTGCATTTCTAGTGCAATCCAGCTGGTAACTCCACTCGTGTCTCCCTGTCAGCAGCATTCCCAAACACACCCTGCTTGCTCGCATCAGTAAAACCCCTCAGTCAACCAGTTTGTCTGACAGACAGCTGGAAATATAAGCCATGCATCTGAAAAGACAAGCAGAGCAAAGATACCCTAAGCTGAAGTTTAAAAAGCAGCCGGGTTACTCAGGGATGTTTCCCAACATTCAACAGCCCAGAGGAACACACCTGAAACCACACAGGTTCCTTTGCACTGGTCACCTTCCCCTCAGCTACCTTGTACCGCTTGCTCCTGAGGGGTAGTTGTGACTTGGCTCTTATTTCTCATCTGAAATCACAAGTGCCAGCGAACCCTGAGCACATCCCAAAACTGGCTTGGTCAGGAAGAAGCTCCATTTCCTAGGGCACCCCTCCTGACTGTTAGGGAGCTTGCACAAGGCCGATGCTGACAGAGCCGGCTCAGAGCAGCCCAGCCGATGCCGCTCGGCTGTCGTGCGAGAGCCTCCTCCCTTAAAAACTGCTCCATCTTTTTATATTTTTATGTTAAGTCATCTCACTTAAAAACAGCTTTTCGGCCTCCCTTTCAGCCTGCTGAAAAGCCCACTAACGGCTGTACCTGGACAGGCATTGTCAGCTGTGCCACACACCAGGTGCAGCCCCACGGAGCAACAGCAGGAAACGCCTGCTGCCGCTAAATTACACATCGGGATGGTCTTGATGCTGTTCCCAGATAGCGCCCTGGCACCCTCTGAATAGATTTTCACATCAAAGAATCCCTAATACAAACAGACTTTGTTTACAGTGCTCCTCAAAAATCGTTGTTCAACATCTTCTCAACATCTATAAATCACTGATCAAGCCAACTTCTACAGCTCCTAACCCAGCCAAGCTCTGCTGTGAGTTAAATCACTCCCAAATCTCCGCAGCGCTCCAGCGGACGTGCTGGTGAAGCCTTGCAAGAGCACTATGACAGCTTCCAAAGGATCTTGGTGAGCAAAATGCCCACTCCTTCCTCGGAGTGCTGGAGAGCAGAACTACAGTAAACAGTCCTTCACCACTGAATTAGACCCTCACAATCCAGTGCATATGATTTTAAAATGCTGACATGTAACTAAATCGCGTATTAATAAGAGAAAAAACCATTCCAATGCAGCCAGGGTAGGAACACGTAACTTACTGAAAGCTCATTTCAGCCAGCTGAAATCAAACAGGTGACCTAGGCAGGCCACATTCTGTGCTTGTGTTTATACATTCATTATTTGGATACAAAGTGAAGCTTATATACAACCCCTTCTTTCACGTACTGGCTGGATGTTGCACATGCAAATCTGTCAAAGAAGCGAGTCCTAGGAATTCCCTGTACGAAAGACTTGGAAATGTCAGTTACGGATCCCATCACAAAAGGCATTTCTTCCACAGAAGCCACAAATGTTAACACACAAACTCCAAAAATCCTCACGATCACGTCCCACTGGGTGGTGGGGTGCGTTCTCACATCAAAGACTCCACGCTCGTTGCTAACAAATGGACTCCACGCTCTGAGCCCCACCTGCAAACACAGCTCCCGACCATGAAACCAAGGACAGACATGACCAAACTCCTCATGCAAAAGGAGAAGCAGGCTCCTCACTTCCTGCTAAGCCATGTGGTAACCCTCATTAGCAGTATTTTCCAAGTAATTATAGTGTTAGAATAATGATGTTAATAAAAACAACAAGAAGGGGCCACCTGGGACAGTTCCGTGGTGTCTCAGCTGAAATTCCAGTAAACACTTCTGGAATTCATACCAGTAGACAGTGTGGAAAAAAAAAAAAATCTCAAATGTACTTCACAGTTCAGCTAAATCAAAGCAAATCTGATTTCCCTGAAGTCTGAGTCAATGTCAGTTGATGCAAATGAGCATTTGTTGAACAAGTGAATCCCTAAATGCATTCAGCCTCGGAGCCAGAATCACACATGGTGTAACTTGTTAATTTGCCTCTATGGGGTATCAAGAAAATATTTTCTGCTTTTTTTTAAGAACAACATGGGTTATTAAACCTCCCAGAAAAAGTTCTCTATTCAACAATGACAGCTACTATACAGGCTGTAATTCATTCTGATTTTCCTTATGCAAATACATGCCACCATTAGGCAGAAGCTCTGGCACCAAAGGCACTCTGGGAAAGACTGTAACACATTACAGTGAAAATCACATCCACCATTCCCAGTTCCATTGTCAGGAACATCTCTTCCTCCTTTTGAACCACAGTCCTCCACTGCCTCTACCTTTTGTTTTGGCAGCCCCCAAAGGAAAGGAGATTTTTGGCTCCCTTGGTAAACAAGTTTTCCTTGAACCCATGCTTAGGGAAGCTTTTTCTTTTCAATATTCCCTCAAACCTGTTGAATAAGCCAATGCTCCAAAAAGCCCAGTACAAACTGCCATCTCCACAGGATTAAGAGAACAGCCGAGTTCTTTCTTTGCCCTTCTCTTCCTTTCTATCTGTTCTTTGGGATTTTTAAGGGCCAAAGCCACGCCTCTCCAGCAGGAACATTCAACCCCATTTGCCCCAGTGTACACAAGGTCCTTGAATATTCCTTGTCCTTGGACTCGTCCGATACTGCCCTTAGGATTATCACCAGGGTGGTGGAGGAACCCACATGGCAAGAGCTATGGAAGACAAGAAGGGGTTAAGGATGGATTTTAGTCACTGTTTTAACCACCTCATCTGCCACTGACCTACAGACCACAACCGCAACAGGGAAGCGCCGTGCCAAAGCTCTGAAACTCAAAATACCTGAAATGTCTCTCCTCCGAAGAACATTTTTGGAGACTTCTCCTATGTGCCAAATAAAGGTTCAGTTCCACCCTTTACTACTTCAGCAAAAGCTCCTGAACGCAGCTGAGAAGCCCAGCAGAGATGAGAGCACGCCTTTGCCCCAGCCCAATGCGTTGCACCAGTCCTGGACTCTGCTGGCGACACAACAGCGACAGATCCTGGGTTCACCCATTTTAAGCAATTCAAAACATTTTTGTGAGGGTCTTGACAGCCTTCCAGTAAAAAGCAGCTGTCAAAATGTATCGTACTATATCCTCCTCCACACTGCTGCTATAATTAGGTTGGGGTTTTTATTTTGGCTTTAAAGCAGCTTGCAGAGAATACAATTTTGAGTTTGAACAAATGAAACGTTCAGAGTACATCAGGTCCATAATTACATTTCAATTTGAGAAGAATGTGTTCAGTTTAAAAGGAAGCAAGCAGCGTAATTGGTGGTAATTTAATTTAGCTTCCAAAGCTTCTGAAATTTCTGAGATTTCTGAAAGCCAAACCCTCAGAGTAACTGCAGTTCACCAAGAACACAGAAAGCGGGAAGCTCCCAAGTGGGCACTGTCCTTTTCAGTGTGATACCTTACAGGAGAAGCTCAGAAGCTTTTACCCTCCAGTGACACAGCTCCTGTCAGGATCTGGCTGGTAGTGGTGCTCCTGTGACACAAAACCCCGACAAATGAGGCTTCACTGCCTTTGTAGACACTCTGTGCCAACCCACCTATGCAAAACAGGCAGCAGTTAACAAGGAGCCTGGCTCCAAAAACACACAGAGGCACATTTCTGACTGTTCTGGGTAAGTATGTAAACCAGAAGGCTGCTCACATTCAAGAGCTGCCTGGACAAAGAGAGGGAAAATAGAGCCATAGTAAGTTGCTGAGTCCCCTCTGTCTCCCAGGATGCTCTCTCCTATTATTCCAACAAAACCAGTGATGGCCAATAGCAAAGAATTTAATCCCTGAATACCATCTCCCAGCTCTCCTAACTGGGCAAGAATCTAAACATAGAAAGAAAAAGCAGCAGACAGTGAACTCAATAAGGCCGGCACCAAGTGACCAGCACTGCTTAATTTTTCCCTGCCTAATTTATTCCAACAAGTTGCCTGAAACCATGGGCAACTCCGAAAATATACACAGGAATGTTTCCCAAACAGGAACACAAACATCTTGAAGCAATCCACAGCCACTCTGAACCTCAGCCTGATCCTACCTAAAACATCAGCACTACGGTTGTAGGGTTTTATTTCTATGCTGACAACTTGCCCTCTAATTATATTTCCTTCATATTTAACAAGGTAATTTTCTCCCCCATTTCTTCAGCTTATTTTTCATTTGGCCTTAAAAAAAAATCTCATTTCTATTCATGCTTCAGCTCCTCTGAACTACTCCTACCCTTTCACTAGGCCAAACAGAAAATCAGCAACACACCAAGCAAAAGCATGTTCTAGTCCAGTGCTTTCTTCTTGCGAGTGAGTGTGAACCTTTCCTAAGCCAAGAGCTCCAGTAGCCCTCTTCCTTTATTGCCCAACAGCACCCACTGGAAATGCAGTCCCATTTACCACAGCTCTGCTGTGAAGTAATGTCCCCTTGATCTTTTGTCCTTGATCTGCTGTTTTCAAAGATGGATAGGATTTAAAAGACTCACAAGAATTCACCATTACCCTGAAGTCACATCTTCACACTACAGGAGGGTCCCAGGAAGGGAGTGCTGGAAAGGCAGGAGTGGTTCCACAAGCCTACAGGTTGAGGTTAGTGCCCATGCCAACCTGGGAGATGCCCTGTGTGCAGCTCAGAGCACAGCTGCTCAGCAGGAGCATCTGCCTTGGGTGACTGGGACACGCTCTCAGAGAGGCTGAGTGTTCTCCATCGGAGCAGCTCCGCTTGGCAAATTTTGGTTTCTAAGTGCCTGGTTGCACGGCATGCACTTAAATACTGCCAATGCCTGCGCTTACTGCATGAGCACAGGACATGAAAGTCATCTCCTCTGGAGGAGATGAACGAGTAACTGCTGGAAGGTCACAAAAGAAATGAGCTTTGTGTTTAAGCGCAGATGGAGAGAAGTGCTGCAGCAGAGCCCTTTTGTAACCCCCCTGGTGCTGAGCGAGAGCTCAGATTGTGAGCACACACAATGGTCTGTCTGGGGCACAGGTTTAATCCTAACCCATTCCTTGCTCAGCTTCCCCAGCCTGAACCCATTCAGGATGGAGTGCTGTGTCACCCACAGCCCAGTCTTCCCCCACACACATTGTGTCATTCAGTTTACAGCAGCAGCAGCGATTAAGATGATGCAGTATAAAATAGAGCTGTTCATATCCGCAAATAGTTAAAGCTTTAACCTTTGAAGACATTAAAATAAAGAACTCTACAATTATGCCCTTAAAAACATGAGAACAAGATGGCCCCAAGCCATTAGGTACATCACATGCTATGAACCAGGTGTGAGGCCAAACCCTTCTCCATCTCCCAGACTGAGATGTATGCCATTCCTCTATCCCGGCACGCTGCCAGGATCAACTGCTTGGCAAAGCTTCTCCAGAAATGAATCTGATCTCACCAGGTCCAGCTCTGAGATTCAGAACACCCAAACAAAACTGGGAACAAGGAGGGATTCAGGCCACGGCCCTCAGGGGGACCAGCAAGAGTGGATCTGGAAGGACTCACAAACACTTCCACTACTTCAAACCTAAACAGCAAACGCCATTTTGCAACATGGCTTGGCTACAATTACTTTAAGCATCAACATTTCAGGCAGGTTGGGTTTTTATCAGAGCCCTCCGCATGGCACTGACCCAAAGCAGCGTCTGAGTTTGGGGCCACTCTCCTGGCACATTCTCTCATTAAATGGCCGTGATTTTCACAAGAAGAAGCTGTCCAGTAACCTCTCTCATTTTTGAACACATCTGTTTTCTTCTCACTGAATTCTGTACAGCAGCACCTCCCCAGCAAGGACAGGGGAATGTGGCAGCTGCATCTTTTAGGACAGTAACATGGACAGGATGAGGAACAGCCCTGGCTGTTTCACCCTGAAACAAACTTCAATTCTGCCTATCTTGACAGAAATCAACTATGACAGGCAGGGACTGGCAAGAAGTAAAAGGCATGATGCAGCTTTTTAGGGATTTCCTTTCCGTATTAAAGGATTTCATGCCTCCTATTTGCCATCCATGCTCAAAGACAGCATCCTCAGCCCTCACAGGATGAATGTTTTCCCGTCCCCAAAGTCAAGCTTTTCTTGATGTTTTGAAACACATCCCAAGCTGTCCCTGTAACAACAAACCAATTTCCTTGCACTGACCACAGGAAGAGACGGACAACTGAGGCAAGATAGTTCAACTGTCCTAATTGTAAACAGGATTCCCTTGTATTCTCATTTATACCAGACAGCTCCCACTATATACCCGCTATAAAAACACCCTCTAAGTACAATGACCACCCAGAAGTGAAGGACTGGATTCCAAGAGGTTGTGGGGAGGGATGCAGCTCAGTAACACACGTGTTCTTATTTAAGTAATTCTTTAGCAAAACTACATTGAGCTTTAAAAACATAAAATTAAACGTTGATGTCAACAGAATGCAAATGACTAGAACATCTGTGTTGGAAAAAAATACATTCATGGTAGTCAGAGCAGTGGATTGGCTACAATTACAGCAGTAAGATTTAAACAGAAAGGATATATTTTTTTTTTTTCACCCAAAGCAGAAGGTGCTCTGTGATGTGCTACAGAAGCAAAAGGTTCTGCTTCTATATGAACCAATGCTGCAGAATAGCTCAGTCTGTCCTTATAACTCTGATGCCCAAAGTACACTAAGGAGAGCAACTTCCTCTGCTCTGAGAGGGGACGGCTGCTCCCTGATGTTTGCACAGCACAGGGCTGCGCAGAGCAGGCTCAAAAACCACAAAGGTTTCTGGAGTCTCACGGATGCAACTGACAAGCACTGCCCAGCCCATCCAGGGAGAAAAGCAGGTCTGCACCAACATCTCCTAAACAGAAATTGCTAGAAATGAACAGAAATCCACCAGCCCAGGTGCAGTGCATTCAGATTTCCACCTGAGAAAGTCACCTTCATCACCTGGCTGTGACAGCAATACAAACCTGGAATCTGCCTTAGATACTAACAGAGGAACCCAGGTATCCTGTGGCAAGAGGAAGGAATTGGACATCAAGATCACATTTTTGTTTCCAATTTGGTCCAATATACTTTCTAATCGCATAAAATAATAAGACAGCCAGGCTTTTGTCTGTCAATCATTTGGTCAAACAAGAACAGGAAAACTCCTGCATCTGAATTCCATCCTCCTTGAACTCTCTGCACTTCTCTGGAAATCAGCCATCCAAGGTATCTTAGTTTACCCCCTCCTCAGAGAAGCCGAGAACTTCTTAATTAATAACATCTTGATCGCCAACACCACCCTGGTAAAAACTCAACCAAGGCAGAGACAGGTTATTAATGTCTCATTTCACAGATGAACAGCAGAGAATACAGTCTGGATTAACATCCTAATCCTTTTACCCAGCCCGTTGTTATCTGACCCGAATCACCAGAGAGGGAGCTCAGCACTTTTCCAAGCTGGAAATGCAGAGAGAGTGAGCAAACAGCTGGACTGGTGCATCCACAAGGAACACACGAGTTCCAATCACATGCTATTTGGTCAAATCCTACATCCTCTTGTCAGGACTACCCAGAGTTATGGCGAAGGAGTCACCAATGCTGAAGTGGGTCAGCAGCCTCCTGAACTCCAGATGACTGGAAATAAGAGTCAATCACTGTCCAGGTGTTTATCTGTAATTCCTGTCCCAAGCGCACGGGGAGCTCCCTGTGCGGCAGGGCTCACCAAACATGACAGCAGCACCGTGGCCCTGGCCGTGGCATTGGGCTGGCTGGTGTGCACACGCTGCTGCATCCCGACACACGGAGCAGGGAACAGCTCGGTGCTTCTAATCCCACATTCAGGCAACGTTCCCATTGACGTCAAACATAAATATTGGAGAGTTCAGTTGTGTAAGCCTCTGAAGCGGGGAAAACAAGTATATTTTCAGTACTTAAATGCTTGGCATGCCCTTAAAGAGAGTTCAGATTAAGCCTTCAAGAAAGGTCCTCCCAAAGAAGAACCTGGTGCTGTCCCCACCTTCCTGCTGAGCCATGCTCCTCCCTACACTGTGGCACCAGATCATCAGGCCGAGGCACTGGCTGTGCTGTCCTTCCCCAGCCACAGAACACAGCACCATTTTAAACCAGGGAAAAAGCACTCCATGCAAGCAACGCCTGCACCTCGGCCACCTCCCAAGCTCCACACATGTGTGGACATGCCTGTAACAGCAGCCAGCTAGAGGAAAATCCTTCCAGGCCCTCTAAGAGCAGGTAGGACAGACTGCCAACGGGCTACAACCCTAAAGGTCCATTTGAAGTTTTTCCCTTCTGTTCACTGTTACATTCAGGGGCTAAAATCAGCACCAGGGGGGAGCTCCTCCGGGACAGGAGAGATCAGGCTGCTGGGAGGATGAACAGGACAGCAGCGTGGCTCAACTCGCATCTCTGGTGCGATGCAAGAACGGTAGGATGGGACACGGTAGTTGCAGCCAGGGCAGTTTGCATTTATTAGCGCAGAAGTGTAAAAATATTTGGTGGTAAAATGAACCCAGCGGATGTTTTTGCTGGCAGGAGCCCGGGAGTGACAACTGCACCACGCATTGTGAAAGAGCAACAGCTGAGCATGTTCTGGGGCTGCTTTCACACTGCCAGCCAGGCATCCCATGCTCTGGGATTAATCGGATTAGAGTGGCTTTCCACTTCCCACCCAGATCAATTGGCATTTTAAGTAATTCACTTATCGCCCTGGAGAGTGAAAGGCTGAAGCAGCTTCAGTACTACGCCTTGTGCAGAAGTTTAAGAGCCCTCTCCTCTCCTCGAGCCCTTGCCTCCAGCTCCTTTCTTTCCTGCTTTCCTATGTTCTCACTCCGTTCAACTTCTTGTGCAAAACGATCAATTAATATGATGCAAAATAAAACACGTTTGAGAAATTTCCACCCCATTCCCCCCACACAGATAAAGCAAAAAAAAAATTTCAAACTTCATTCTACTTGAAATCAGAGGGAACATGCCCCATGAAAACAATTTCCACCATAACTTGAAGTCCATTTCATGAGCAGCATGAAAAGCTGCTCTTGAAACTCCATTCCAGGAGCCCTGTCCAAGAAGCCGCCTTCCTGGAGAGGTATTATACTGCCACTGCAGGGGTGCTCTTTATACAGCTGGAAATTAATAGTCAGCAAATGCTTTGATCTGCCCTCTTACTTTTTGTAAGAACTACGTGATGACTTTCAATAATTTCCTTTCTTTGGAGCTCCCTGGCTCCACGCTGCAGTTCGGTACAGTGTCAGCATCTGAGAGGGCACAGCCATACCGGGGAGATCACTGATGAATGGATATTCCTGCAGTGGATATTCCTATTCCAGACAACTTCTCAGAGCTGGCAAAACAGACACTGGGCAAAACATGACTGAGGTCACCAACAACACGTTACTAGCAGATTTTCAGGTCAATAACAGGTTACTACAGATTTTCTTCTGAATACAAAAGAAGTATAAGAATGACACCAAGTCTTCCCTTTTTTACCCCTCTTGTATAGTAGGGTGAGAAAATGCAGGAGTAAGGATAAAGCGGCATTAAAGGGGTCATGCCAGGAAGTTAAGTGCCTGGTACCAAAGCCTTCATTAAGAAAACAAACACGTTCTGAGTACTTTAAAGCACAAACTTTCTACCTCAGGTCTCTAAAACGCGTAAAGTCAGCAAGGCACCAACAATGAGAATGGTCATCACAGAATATCACAAACACCTAGAACAGCAGATACAGAATGCAACAAAACCAGGCCAAGTGCATGTCAGCCATCTTACTGGGATGCCATGAAATTATTATTTTCTGAAAGAAACCATAGTCTCAAAGCCTTGTCCTGCACAAGTTGATCCCCACTAGAGCAATGCTGTGCATGTACATTTGAAAAGGTGTTAAATACAGCCGAGGTCTGCCTGCATTCTCAAACCAAATCCCCGTGCAAACCTGCCAGGTGCAGCCAGAGCTCAGCCTCCGAGACAGGCTGTGCTCCTTTGGTCACCCAGGCAGCAAAAAAAATACCCTCACTCAAAACAACAAGGCTTGTGGGAAGATTACTGTCAAGGTCAGAGCTTTGCTTTGTGTGACAAAACAACCACCTGCTCACTGTCCTGTGACGGAATCACACGCTATCTCCTGCTGCTCTGCTCAGCCAAGCCCCACGCTCAGGGAGGAAGAACACGACAATTCACACGGAAGTCCACAGCTTGCAGCTAAGCAAATATTCCACCAGCTCACCCCGCAGCTCTACCACTGATACAAAATAGTCTTTGTTGTATCATCAAAAGCCATCTACCTAGCCATCGGTCAGCCATAAAACAGATGCTGCAGGCCATTCCCTATCCTTGCACCTTATCCACTGGCCAGAAACGCCTGAGGTTCTCACAGCACATGGTCTGACACTTCCACAGCCTCGCCAGGCATTGCTGCCTCCTGAGCTGTTCTCTGCTTTGAATTTAACTGAACATCCCTGAGAGGCAAGGAAGCCAGGCTTTGTGCTGAGCCCTGCATGAGATGCCAGGGCTGGGGGAGGAGCAATAGCTCTTCCTTACACCCCCCTGACACTTCCCCAACATGGAGTGGGATCCTCGTTTTGCGAATTGTTTGCACCATCAGAACTTCATGAGGATAGAACTTCCAGTAAAAGCAAATTCTCCAAAAAGAAATGCCTTGGCAAACTCCATTGAAAAAAAAAAGAAAAAAAAGAAAAAAAAGAAAAAAAAAGACAAAAAAAAAGGAAAAAAAAGGAAAAAAAAAAAGAAAAAAAGAAAAAAGAAAAAAGATTAAAAAAAAAAAAGATAAAAAAAGAAAAAAAAAAGAAAAAAAAAAAGAAAGAAGCTCTGGAAAAGAAACTCTCCCAGAAACGCTTTCCAATGATTTTGAGATGCAGTATCTAAAACAAACATACATATCAAGCCATAAACTTTGTGGGACACAAAGTCCTTCTTAGTTATCACTACAGCAGCAAATCAGTTGCTACAATACAGCACAGAAGGTGGTAAACCTTTTCCTCCAAGCACCTTCTTGTTTACTGTGGCAGGATTTAATACACTAATGGACCGTATCAAACTTAACACAGACAATAAAAACTAGATAAAAAAGTGTCTGCTTTGTCACCTTTCCAACAGGAAGGCTTGTGCCCTATTTGTGCCCCTGGTGACAGGGGACACAGGGATACTCAGACATGGTAGACTTTACCTAGGCAGAGCTGGAGGTCCGGAGAAACAGGCAATTTGCTTTTCCTGTCCTGTCACGGACACCTCCCCTTCTGACACCTTTACACTCCATGTATTTCCCCACAAGGATGTGAACCTTAAAAAGTGTAAACACAAGTCAACAAAAACTGTCATGAAAAAGACAAAGACCTCTCTTATAAAGAATTACTGCAGAGCTACACAGATAAAGCCGTTCCTGACAACTGCAGCGCTAAATCCTTTTAGAACATCCACTAAACATCCCAGGGACTGAGTGCAAGCAGCTCAGCCCTGGATGCTGCAGGGAACTGCCAACCCAAATCAACTGCCAGCAGAATGCCAGGAATTTGAGGGGAAGGACCATTTGGGATAAATGGCAGGAGCCACTCTGCACCTCTTAAGGGTGGATGGGATGGTGCAGCCAGGGTGCCTCCATTGAAGAACAAGCCCTCTGAGTGCTTACGGCAGTTTTCCAAAGCAGCACTGAGATTTATAAGGAAAAACACTGAATCCAATCCTTTCCTTCAAGTCTTCTGCCTTTTTCTGGCCCTTTTCCAACCAGAGGAGCCTCCTTCCCAAGTTCCTGCCCCATGTGTCTGCACGCCATGCACGGACTCTGACAGGCCTGCACCAGGCACACCTGGAGAGTCAAGGTGGTTTGAGTGAGGAGTGGACAAGGAAGAAACTCATGGTGGATGCTCTTCACTATAAATACAGGAATATGCTTGCAAATGGAAGATTTAAAGTGTAGTAATGAAGGTAAATCAATCAGATGTTATCAATTGCACTGGCACACACTTCACGCAGAAGGATCCTGGCCATATGCAAAAACAAGGCAGACAGCACTTAAAAAAAGGAAAGAAAAAACCCACAGAAAAGAAATGCTACATGGAAAACACAAAAGCTTATTCCTAGTTGTGTCTTTGGAATCAGCAGGCACACAAAGCTAAAAATCCAGCGTAACAACCTGCCACTGTTTCCTTACTACGGATCCAGGGCTGATGCCTTTATCCCGGCAGCTGCAGAAAGAACAGGAGGATGACACAAGCACAGGAATGGAGCTGGCATCTGGAAAAGCCAGTAAGGAATGTTTCCAGTCAAACCAAAACAACATTTAGTCAAAAAAAGCCCTGAGCCTAAAGGCCTTTGACCTTAGAATGGGACACGGGTTACTCAGCTGGGATGACTGGAGTCTGAAAGCCATTTTTCATAAGCCACTGTCACCTAAGTCTGACACACACACCTCTATGCCCTGGGACATATCTGAGTGCCAGGGAACATTCAGTTTACATTTCCTTTTCTCTTGTTTACTTTTTAAAGAATTTGTATTTGTCATGTTAATTTAATCAGCTGCCTCAACTACATGTCACCCTGTGACAAAGATTTGAACAAGCAGGGCTTGTAAGTATTGCCTAAGAGTCATGAACAGTAACCAGGGTTTACTGATTAAATCCAGGGTGAAAACAAAACACTGATTTCCATTAGGAAAGCAATTCAAGTATTTTCCACACGTATAAAAACAGACGTGCATGTCTTCAAAGACCAAACAGTCCCAGGAAAAGACTGGCACATGGTAAAGTAAAAATTAGAACAAACTAAAGTAAAGAGAGAAATAAATTTTTCGGGCCCATTTCCCAGGAGCTGGTCTTTGCCACTTGGATCACTCCTGCCACTGATGCGGGGTGGGTGAAGCTCTTGGGTTTCCAGGCACTTCCCACCTTGCAGCTGTGGTTGATATTCCTTCCCTTGTGCTCATTAGGTTTTGCAAGCAGGACTGCTTTTTCTGTATACTCAAGCAAAGCAGGCTCTGTACCATTAGTTGGCTTTATGGAAAAGGAAAAAAAAAAAAAAACCCGCAAAAACAAAACAAAACAGAAAAACAAAACAAAAAAACCCAAAAGACCCAAACCCCCCGCCCAAAAAAACCAACCAACCCCCCCAAAAAACTCCAAAACCCCAAAAAAAACCAAAAACAAAAAAACCCAAACAAACAAACAAAAAAAAACAAACCAAAAAAACCCCACCCCAACTTAAATGCTGAGAGTAAAGATAATGAATATAATGAAAATATAAGGAATAGTTCATGACTCCTGAATAACCACACAACCTTGAATGGAAAGGAAAAAGAGTGCTCTAAAAAGTCACAGCTAAGGGGAGAATGTGCAGCACATCTTACAAATGAAAAGCATGGCAAGGGATTGCCTTAACCACAGGTACCTCGGGCCCTGCAATACGCATGAGGAGCTTCCAAGGAAACACAGACAAAGAGAGGAGGTTACCAAACAGAGCCGGGTCACCCTGACTGACGCATAAATAAAGTTCTTTTCACCTCCACAGGGAATATGGTGTCATCACCACAAAGCTAAAACCAGAGGTGACAAAAACCAGAGGTGAGCAACACCTCCAGTGTGGTCAGTTGTCAGCAGAAATGCAGAGATTTCTCTTAAGAGATTAACATAGATGTGTGTGGGGTTCTTTTAACAGCCACTGTTGAAACCAAGCTGTTCATGAACAGGCAACCATTCACGCTTCCTCGTCCTGGACTGTGGAACCAGGTCGTGGAGTCAGCTTTCAAGGATGCCCTGCCTACGAAATAAAGTTTAAAACTCGTGTCCTAATTTCGGCTGATCAGGACATCTTCAAAATATCTGCAAGTTTTGGTGCAGTGCCCAGAAATCATAATTACTTCTGAGGAGGAGAAATGCAGATTTATTAAGACAGGGCAATACCTGGAAAATTAGGAATCTTAGGCAAGACATGCCAGTGCTAACAGCAGCTCAAAACTTGATGAGAGTCAGCACTGTGGCATGGTGAACTCCAGACATATTTTTAATGATGTTTTTGGTTACACTCCATTTAAAAGAATCAGCTGTCAACACCGACCATTTCCTTTTGTATAATTCATAAAGTGGTTAATTTCAGAAGCAAAAGTATTATGGGCTTGAGCAATTGACTGCTGAAGCACAGTAGGTGCTCCATCTCCACATCTGCCGCCTGGGAGCACGCGCTTGTCGCGCTCAGAATGCCACGAGCGGGAATGAGTTTCCACTGTGGGGGCAGGAGCCCTCCCAGCCAGCACAGGGCACATGGATCTGCTCCCACAGGTCGTGGTAGGCTGGGGAGAACCCAACTTGTGCCTGGGGCTGCTGCTGGCCCTGCCCTATCCGTGCCACCCAAAGGCTGCCCCGCTCTGTCAGAGCATCCCTCAGCCCGGGATCGCCCAGCTCAGTGCCCTTACACTCTTGGGAACTGCCACCATCTCCATGTCCTCGTCCCTGCTGAGGACACCAGGGGCCAGCAGGATGCCCGTGTGCCATGCACCCTGTGTGCTATGGAGCTGTCATCACACCGAGCCCCACACCAACTGTTTTATAATGGGCGCTCATGAAATGCTTCTCCTCACTGCCAACCCCGTTTAAGTCCTCCTGTGCCATCTGAAAATCAAACTGGGCCTACTGCATTGATCACCAGCGACTAAAACACAGCAACCAGTTAGGCTCTGCACAGTGTCAACCGTTCTGAAGGGATACTGGAATTGACAAGTGGGATTTTGCTCACACTTCAGCTACAGATCCAACACAGGGAACGTTTTTCTAACCATTTTTTCACAGAATGCCTTTGGAGGACTATACGTACATGCTATTTATAATTTACTATAGCATGTTTGCCATGGAAATTTACTAAGGATGGAACCCCCAGGTTTCTTCCTCTATACAGGTCAGTTCTCACTTGAGTGAGACACATCAGATCTGCCTTGACCTCCGGGCTCTGTTGGGAGGGAAGCCACAGTTTTACCTACGATGTTTTCCCTAGAACTGGAAACAGAGACAATGGCACAGCCCTCCTTGCGCAGAGCCAGATGTCGTCCTGAGACCGGCCACCAAACCAGGCAGGAGTTCCTAGTACCTCTGTGTTCTGAGTCTCCAGATTTAAGCAATCAGAAAATGGTAACTGGCTAATTATACAGAGAAGTATCACATGTATTGGCTGTAACCCACGGTTAGTGCACAACAATCCTTCTGTAGAGAAAACCTTGCACCTCTATTCCCACAGGGAAGTGACAAACACACCCCGTCACAACAGCAGCAGCCCAAGATAAAGTCTCCAGCCAGGTTCAGCCAACAGTGCATAACACACCAAGAGCCAGCAGGCCTAGCTGCAATTCTTTAGAATCTGACAATTACTCTTCCCTGATAACCAGGGGCTTGGGAAGAGGCAGGCTGCTTTCCCCTTCAGGGATGCTTGATCCATGTCCAGCTGTAGTACTGAGTTAGAGAACCAGCAGCTGAGTGCTCTCACCGTGAGAGGACACAGGAGTATTCATGAGGGACCTTTTAGAAAGAAACAAGCAACAAGCAGGACTGAAGAGAGACACAGATGCTGTCTCCAAATCCCGCTTTTCTTGGGAAGTTCAGAATTTCTTTCACAAACTTTAATGCAGCCCTCCAACAATGTCCTCCTGGAGTAACAAACCCAAAATACCAAAACTCAGTAGCTTTTACCGAGGAGGAGCAGGTTCTGGAGGAACAAGCACACCTCCTTTTGGAGCTGTTTGTTACCTGGCTCGACTGACACTGGACACATCAAGAACACGCTCCTAGCCAGAGCTCTGCAGGAACCACCTCAAACAGGACATCCCCCAAACACCTGGCACCAAATAAAACGCAGCAGAGAATTCCAGGTGCCTTGCAGGAAATAATTCGAAACCGCTTGTTTTCAAGTTATTTGAGCCTGTATCAGTATGTTAAGTGAAAAAATTCCTTGACCATTCCATTTTTCCAAGTGAACAGTGATTCACAGAAGCCTCTTGGGGTGGGAGGGGAAGGGGCAAAGCAAACCTGACATTTTGAGCTGTAGAAGTCAGCAAACAAACAGGATGAAACTGAGGGAAGAGCAAGCAAAAGTTGGGGCCATGCTTCCTCAGCCATAAATTACACAATAGGAAAACATGTTAAATTGTCAGCCAGAGTGAGGGCAGAGAAAACCCCCCGCTAAAATGCATCACAGCCCAAAACAAAGCTTATCCCACCAGAGCTCTCACTGGAGAGGAGTGGTAAAAAGCCTCAGAGCTCTGGACGAGGGCAGTTTCCAGCAGGGCCCCAGCTACTTTTCAAAGACTTGACATTCATTCTGTGAAACTCTTCAAGCTCACAGCAGACCTGTCAGGAGAGCTGGATTCCCCTTCTGCAGGTGCAATTTTACACATGGAAAATGAATTCCAGATGCAAAGCAGAGTACTTGTCCACCTCCAGAACATGAACTCCAGTCTGAGTGACATTCACTTGCTGAAACTCCCCCCCTGCAGGTCAACTATGGGTTAACACATAGGGAGCCCTCTCCTCAAAAACCTCTCCTGATCCATCTCCTCCTGCCCCACTGCCACATACACAGTGACACAGTGGGGAAATCAACCTGCACCTCGGCCTTGGGCAAAGGATTTTAGGCATAAAATTCACGTACGCCAAGTATTTGTGGTACATAAAAAAAATTCTCCAATTCTAAATTACATGTAAAGAGAACAACAAACAGCTGGAAAGGTCTTTTGTGTACTTGCAAATATGGAGTTTAGAAAGAGTATGAAATCTTTGGGGATGTCAAACTCTTCAAAATTCTTGATCATCACATTTCCAATTTCCTTCCCCCACCCCCCCGTAGGCAGAGCACTGGAATCCGAGGCAAGCTGAAGGTACAGAACCTCTGTAGAAGCAATCAAAGGTCCCAGCTGGCCCTAAAGCAGCGCAGTGAGCTAGGGAGGTGCTGTGCAGTTAATCTGCACCATTACTCCACATTCAACACTTGCTGAACGGATGCCTGACTCGGGACCCCAGGCAGGAATACACAGAGCAGGCTCTGCTGGGCAGACACATCACCTGAGGCTGCGTGTCCCAAATGAGTGCCCTGATCCCAGCAGTCACAGCCCTGGGCAGCTTCCTCGCACAGCTCCACGCTCAGCCATGGCAGCTTGGACAAACACCTTCTCCTACAGGTTAAACTTGTCTACTCAACCTTTCACTAGATGCAAGAGGAAATGATGAGAAAAATTCCTTAGCAGCACTTGTAACTGCCAGAGTAAATACAACCCAACCTAGGTTTGACATACGGAACACTACCAAAAAGACAGATAAATCTCTCTAACCAGGGTCTTTATTTGCTGCTATTTGAAAAGGAATGGCAACTGGCACCAACTCCCTGCAATTCATGAAGCTTCACTCTCCATAACAACTCCCTGCAATTCATGAAGCTTCACTCGCCATAATCTGTGGTGCTCCACAAAGCAGAGGGATGCTCTGAGGAGAGTCAGGCTCAGACATGACAGCTGTGCCACAAGAAACAGATCCCAAGTTCCCCACAACGGCACCTGCCCTGTAGGAAAGCTGTTTGCTCTGCGCATTGCGAGGAGTGAGGAGACCCACACCACCACTACTGCATCTCCTTTTCTCGCCTGTTTAAACCTGCTCCTGTCCCAGCCCATCGCAGCCCAGCCACGTCTGAGCACATTTCCCCTGCAGAGCAGTACACCCCGGGGCAGCAGGTGCCACATCCTGGCAGGACATTTCACCCTGGGCAGAACAAACCAACAACCACCCAGCAGCATCACCGCCCACACAGGCCACTGCCTGCTGGCCTTATATAGAGACTGTGGACTAGGGAAAGCAGCAGCCCAGGCTGGAGCTCTGGGAACTCAGCAGAACTCACTGTGTACTGCCACCAAAACACAACCTAGCCACGAAGGTGGAAGAGAGAGGTGCATATGGGAATTACTGAGGCTTTCGAGCCCACCCCCACGGCTAGAAAGCCAAGGTTTCTGCTAACAATTATTCACTCCATTAACCAGATTGCTTTGGTGCATGAAAGGAAGCCATATCAGCAAATCTCACGTTTCCTGGGCTGACTCTGTGCTGATCAAAGAAGCCCCTGGGTAACACCACACCACTTGGCATTTCACAGTACCGAAGGCAGCACCCGTGTTATTTGAGGCATATTCTTGGGGGAAGATGTATAAAAACTTCCTAGGAGATGGTTTTCATTCCAGAGAGCTCACGGTGTCAGTAAGACAAGCCAAGGCTGGAGGGGGAGCAGTAGCATAAGCCTGTTCAATGACTTTGCTGAAGATCAGAGAGGAGGATCTTCACACACAGTAGACCGATGCTGCCATCTCCCCAGCCCAAGCACTTGGGTCTCTAAAGGCTAAAGGGAAAGTTCTGCTTCCCTAAAATGCAGGTACATACTTTCCATAGCACACCCAGCCAAAAGCAATTTTCAGAAATTTCCGAGCCCTATTTCTGGTTAAAAAAAGAAAATTGAAATATGGAACCTCAGTTTTCAACTGGCATTAACAGGATCAATACGGATCCCTGAACAGTTGTCATCAGTGACAGCAGAGCAGAATCCCACAGACACAAGCAGTAAAGTAGCAAATCTCATTTTCTGAAATCATACAGCAGATGTGCAGACTTTTAAGGATGCAAATAGAGAATAATGAGTCTTTATCATGAGATCAAGGGAGAAAAACTAGCATTAAATCAAAACCAATATTTTAAAATCGGGAGATTATTTTTAATAATCTGTATTTCTAAAGTAAGACGGGCAATTTAAGACACATAATTTGCTTTAAGTGTGTCAATTTTCAAGACAAAGCAATTTTTCAGGCTGCCATTGTAGCAATGTTGATTGTGGGGCAACTTCAGCCTGAAGAAACTGCTGCTGCACACAACACACACACCGGATTGCAGTACAGCAGACACTGCCTACACGTGGTCTTGGGTTCCTGTGGAGAACCTGACACAATTGTCCCTATTCTCTGTTCACCTGCCCTTGCTGCTTTTGCAAAGTGCTCCATTTTGCCAAGCTTTCCCTAGACATGCCTGTAAATCAACACTGGCAGATGCCTCAGACAAACCTGCAAACCAACCATCTCCCATAGGGTGGATTTCAAGACCACTTCACTCTTGTCAGCACTGAGGCTAGAAATCAATCTCCAAAGCACGTTGTGTCGTGCCAGGCTTGGACCTGGCCTGTCCTTCCCTCTCTGCCCTGGCTCCCTCAGGACATCTCCTCGAAGGCCAGCGGGTCACAGCCTTTCCATCTGCTAGCAGCACAGGGGTAAAAGCACCCCAAAACTCACAAGAAAAGGCAGGGAAGGCTTTCAGGGCTTCCACATGAGTTGAAATGAAAGCTCGGTACCTCAGAAAGGAAAAGTGCCTCTCCTGTGCCAAGAAAGATCCTCAGCAGCAGCTCTGTTAAGAGTATTGCCTTTTATTCTCAGTGAGAACAGATGAAAAGGAAGGTGCAAAGCAGAAATTCCCCCTGCTGCCGGCTGGGAATGACAACACCAGGCACACTCTGCGGTACCTCAGGGGCTTCAAACAGCCTGTGGGATCGCAGACAGGCTTTCTGCACAAAGCCAGAGCAACCAGGAACTGCAGCTCCTTTGGAAAGTACCTGTGTGTGCCTCAACCACAGCTCCGTGGGCTGCACTGTTTACAGTGCCCCTCCTGTCAGACACCTGGTGTGTGTAAACATGCCACTGACCAAGGCCACCTCAACCACTGGCCAGAGCTTCCTCTGCTGGCTGTGTCTCCTGGGTCCCAGAAGAGCCCAGCTCCAGTGCAGGCTGCCCAGAACACACTGCCAACAGAAACCAGCAGGCAGAACCCCAGCTCTTGTGCTGCCTGGATCAAAAGGTGAATTCCACATCCATTCCCACCAAAATCGCCTCCCCCGGTAAGGCTGGCAGACTGCCGAGTTTCACAGCTCCCTGACACCGAGTCAAGCAGCCCAAGTGCCTGGACGCACTCTGCAGGTGCCAGTGGCCTGTCTCAGCCACAGCATCTGCCTCCTGCCTGCACAGCTCTGCCAGCGTTCTCCTCTTTTGGAGGCTCCCTCCCAGGCACCCCAACAATGAGCAATCGGTTTTCCTTGTTAGTTTGTTCGTGCTGTTAAACCTGCTCACATCCTGAGAGACTGAGCACTGACAGTCTAAAACCAGAGAGCTCTATACTGATTTCTGACCAAACCAATGTCAGTAAAAAGCAAGCAGCCATTAAAACAGCATCTCTGCAGCCCACAGCCACCCTGGTAAGCCAAGAGCCTGACATCGAGGCACCTGCAGCCCCTCGCTGCCCTCTGAAGATCCCAGCCCTCTTCCCACTGCCCAACACCCTGGAGCTGCTGCCACCAGCCCTGGGTGCCCATCACGCTGCCACCTCAGCTCCAGCTCCCTGCCTTGGCAGAAGTGTTCCCAACTCCTGCTGCTCCCTGACACCTATAGGAAACCATAAAGGGGAACTTCCCAAGCTTGGAAGTAACCCAGTGTTGCAGATCCAAAAACAGCTTTAAGCAATTCACCCAAGGTGAAAAGCGATACCTGTGGGTGGACAGGAAGATGGAAGCTGAGCCTTTCCACAAGCTCACATCTATCTCTGTGCCTCCTGCACCACCCCGATGCCTGCGGAGCTGGAGGATGCTCTAACCACAGCAGGCTGTGTGACTGCAGGCTCCCTCAGGATAATTACCCCAAAACAGTTTCATTTGACTTGAGACTGTGGATTGGAACGGGATCTGTGTGTTTCGTTGTGATCTTTTCCTATTCCTGATATGAGCTCCCTTTGCTCCTTGTATAAACACAGCACAGTTTGTGAATTTATTAAACAACCAAGTTGTGTCATTCCCACAACAAAAACCATTGGTCTGGTACCACCTGCTTCCCCCAGCAGCAGTTTATGTGGTTCTTTTAGAGAAAGGGTTTCAGAACTGAAAACTCTGCAGTACCAAAAGGTAAACCCTAAACTTCCATCTGCACCTACGAATGCCACGGCTCAAAGCTCTCAAAAGTGAATCAAGGCTCAAAGCAGGCAGCAGCAGAAGCTGCGTATTCAGGTGAGCACATAGAGACACAGGTCCCATTGGCACCTCCATTCCCATTCAAGAGAAGCCTTCCCTAAGCAGAGACAGCCCTATCCCAGGAACAGCTCCTGGCCTCTCCAGGTTCCTAAGCGGGTAACAGGACTGAGCAGCCCAAACCCCCTTACTCCAGCCCGTAGCAGCCATCTTGCTGGAAATTAATTTGCTGCCTCACTCCCCCTCAGCCAAGAATCCAGCATAAGCATCTTCCAAACCTGCAGTTTTTACTTTTTTCACTTAAAGAATGTAGTATTTAATGAAATACTACATTGTGTAAACAAAAGCCTTATTCCTAGCTATTAAATGTAAAGTCCCTTGTTTTGTTAAAGACATACCAAAGCCAAGTCCAAAGTCCCCAGACAGGCCTGCAGGATACTCAGAGCGATTAACCCCTCTGTCAGAGTGCCCTGACCTCCAGATGGATCGGGGATTTTCTGCAAGTGTTCCTTCAGAGATCCTGGCAGCACTAACAGGCTGCTCTCACCTGCAGCAGTGGAGGTGCTGCCCGTGCCGGGACCAGCGCAGGCTGGACACCAGGATAACAGAAGGTCCTTCCAGACTTGGGAGAACCAGGTCGCTTATCCCGGCGCTGACCACAATTTCTCTTCACAAGCCTCTTTTTAAGGTCCTTTAGAGGAAAGCTCTGGCTGCAGCCCCCAGCACGGTCCTTCTGAAATGTGTATAAAAGGGATTACTCAGGAAACCTGAAAGGGCCCTCAGAAACTGAACATTAAGGCCCCAAATCCTTCTCCAAACACCAATACTGCAGAGCATGTAAGAGAGAAACCCTGGACTCTCCCTCTGGAGAAAGGATTGCTGGAAACTGCGCCGACTGCATTTCTCACTGCAGAAATGCTGATGTTCACGCTGCTCCAGAGCATAAGGCAGCAATGTTTTCATGCTCAAAACGTGGAACCTAGAACTCTAAACTGTGCAGATAACAGGATAAGGGGACCACACCCTCAAAGAATATAAATCAGCAAAGCTTCTGGGCAACGGCTTCCACTTGTACATATATTTTGCAGGCACAACTTGAGCTACAAAACCACCCCTCTTCTGCTGAGCTGACCCCACAGGCAGTGAGGAGCAGCTCTGAGAACACGGTTACCAGCTTCCCCTCCCCTTCCCACACGAGCATCTGACCTGGCAGAAGCCAGTCATTTTGAGACTCCTTCCATAATATTTGTGTGCAGGAGGTGCAATTCCATATTTTGGCAATAGGTCCTGCCTAAAATGTCTGGTCTGCACGAGAACAATGTAGAAAAAAGAAGTTTGGCTCCGAAATCAGACTTCAGCTCAGCAGTAGTCAGACCATGTAAGCCCCAAAAGCCTCCACAGCCAAGACCAGGGAAATCTGGTTTTTGTGTCTGCTCAGACTTCTAAATTAAAAAATGTATTTGCAGAGCAGCCATGGTGCAACTACACAAGAAGTGCTTTTCACTCCAGTTTCAAAACAGCCGCGCTGACTCAAAAAGGGGAGAAAACACATTTAAAAAAAAATTTTAAAAAAGATAGAGACCTGTAATCAAAACCTTAGGAATTATATGGAAAACATACTCCTGAAGTAACACATTTCTTACCATTCTCTGCAGCTGAGAATGGCTTTCAAAGAAAGTGTTTTCCTCTAGCTAGTGACCACAGCCAGAAATGCCAGCAACCCAACTCTTAACTGTTCATAGCTGAAGCTTGTGCACTTGCTATTAGCCATTTCTATCTTCAAATATCAATTAAATACCGTTCTCATTTTGCAACAAATAATTTACTCACCCAGCCAGCAAGCAGAAACTGGCAGCTACACCGTACACCTGTTATTATGCATTACAATGAAATTAAAGTATTTAGAGAATTTGGCAAGGCCGCGCTGCCTAAACTACGGCGGCGGCTGTAACTGCAAACACGCAGACGAGCGCTGCTCCTGCCTGCTAGGAAAACACTGCTGCACAAAGAACTGCTGGTGTCCAGCAGCTGGCCTTTCAAGGGGAGTATCCACAAACATGCCCTCGGTGACACCTGCTCAGGTGGCATGGGCTGCAGCAGGACAGCAGCAGCAGGGAAGGGGCCCAGGAACGGCCCCGCTCGGGCGCTGACCTCCTCGGGGGAAGTGCACAGCACTATTTATTCAGGTGCAATAACACAAATCTTTGTGGGCTGTTCCGCAGTGATAAAACGAAGAGGATTCCAAAGAATGCGTTCCCTGCGTGACTTCCTGAGCCCCACTGTAAGCACACCGTGTTTGCAATATCTAGTGATGGCCAGAAGCAAAATTATTGTTATTTGGGGCCTCCGAGTGCAGAACTCGAGCAGCTTTTCAAACTGGGAAAGTTTTATGGTGCTGCAGAGTGTAACTGGGACGTGGGGAATAACACAGGGACCCGGTGGAGATTAGCTTTTGCTCCCCCAGGCATCATTTCAGCTGTCCTAACCTTTTCATGTAAAACTAACCAGGACAAGCCTGCAATAAAAGGCAATTTATGTGCTGTGGCTGCACCATGAAAGCCTAGGGAGCTGGAGGCATCCCAGCACGGTCAGTGACCTGAGCTGGTGTCATTAATTACTGGTTTTGTTCAAGATGAGAGAATTTATGCTCAGTACGAAACACCACCAGAAGAGGTGGGAGCTAGAACTCCGTCATTTATGGAATCGCTTTCCTCACCACATACAACGAAGTAGTGCAGACACCTCAGCACCAACAACACCCAGCCCCAGAAGATGCGGGCAAACGTGGGCTTCACACCCAGAGGCTCTGCCAGACATGCACGCCTGGGGCTGCCGGTGTGCAGTGGATCCCTCCTGCAGTCCTGGCTGCAGCTCACAGTGCCAGCAGGTTACTGTAACCTCATCCACTCGGCCAGGCCAAACACACCCTCCTCCCGGGGTTTTCAAAAGAAATCTGAGGGATCCGTGACTTCCCAACACAACGCTGGCTGTTTCATATGGGATCTATAAACTGGATGATCCCTGGCAACTTCCAGGGACACGCACATTCGGTAATCTTGGGCAGTTTCTCTCTAAAGTCCTTGGAGATGCAGGTAAGCTGCTGTGCTACACCTGGCCTGTCTGAGGGGCAGAGAGGGACATGGTCAACTCAAGCTTTGGCTGCGATCAGGTCACAATCCCGAAGAAAAAACGCACAAGAAGAACTCCTATAGAAGCTATGCAAAAATACGCCTAAAGGACATTTTCCTGCTTGTCTGTATGAACCTACCTTTTGCCTGTCAGCAACAGCTCTGTTGCATTTCTGAATAACCCTGGAGTTCAGGCACAATTAAACATCCTGACGAGCAGGAAAACAGCAGAGGCACGGGACACAGCAGAACAGCATGATCCTCGTGCTGAGATGGAGCTCGAAGAAAAGCTGTCGGATGCACTGGATGTTCCCTTGTCAAAGCCAAGCTGGAAGCTTTTAAGAAAACATAAGCCTTCCCCCGCCTCATTTTCTTGATGGCTGTCAGAGGTAAGGGCATTGGAAGAAAAGTGCAGAGGATCCCTCTGCTATATGGAATGCCAAGGAATCCATGTCTCTCTTTCACCAGGAAGTTTTCTAATTTTGCTTGCTCCGCTCTCAGTCTAGATCACCAATGCTGACATGAGTGGGCATCATCAGCTCAAGGCTGGCAGCACGTGACAAAGGTTCCTCTGGTGTCCCCCAGGCACAAGGAGCGTTTGGAAAATTATACCTAGGCTGTTCCCACTGGAATCTGAGTTCAGCCATCAAATTCACTATGTTCCTATACAAAAGACTAAAGCTAAAGAGCAGGAGTAACAGGGAACTGATATGACAAGTTAAAAAATACACTTGTGTTCTGACTCATTTCAGACAACTGCCTCTAATAAAACTAGACAGCTCTTGGAAACAAAAATCACTGATTTCCTTTGAGAAAGAAGAAAGGCAGGCCCAAACTACAACTCCAGAGTGGCCAAAAAAACCCAAAAGAAACAAGACTGAAACATAACTCACTCTTTCATTTAGACTGAATGGTCACCTGTATGAGAAACAAGTTCATTATCACTCCGCTGCTCAGACAGCAATTGTGTGTACACAGCGAAGGCACGCAGTAAGATTAACTCTGCTAAAAAACTCCACAACAAAGCAGGTTTCAAAACAGAAGAACCTGTGTACACCTCGCTGTGTAAACCAGACAGACGCTAGGAAAACATGACAAGAGTTGTTTGATATGAATCCAAGATACAGCCATTTCAACAAAGCTTTTTTTAACCCTCCTGTTGTCGGTTTGAATAAACACACCTCACATCAAGCTGGACACATAATTATGTCTCCATTGAGCGATTTGGGCAATGTAAGTTAATTCAAAGCACTTGCATTGCCAGCTCCCACATTATGGTTCAGCTTTTAGTTCCTCCAATAACCACATCGAGCACAGCACACAGAACTAAAACTGAAGATTTCACCTTACGAAATACACTTCCTTTTGCCTGTGGAAATGACAGCTTCCATACAACACATCTTCTTCCCCACAGGACAACCAAAAGGGCACCTGGGTTACAGCAAATCCGTGCTCTCTTCTGGCCAAAGTGATTGCCAAACAGTAAAATCACAACTATTTTAAAGTAGTCCTGTGCACGCATCTATGATCTGGCTAGGCACGCTACCAGCAGCTCAGCTCCAAACTACAGTACCTGCTGTAACTCTGGTGACTGGGAAAGTCAGACCCACAATGGAAAGCAACATTGCTACTTTTAATCATTTCAGGCCCCCTAAGAGACTCCCCAGTGAGCACTGAAAGGGGATCAATAAAATTCTGTGCAAGCATCAGAGCAGATCTTGCTATTACGCTCCATGGCGGCAGCAAAAGCACATCCCTGGAACGTACAAATATTATTAAGTCAGAAAAAAAGCAAAGAGAAGCAGAAACCTGAGAAGCAAAACACCCTTGATTTCAGGAGGTTAACACTGATTAAAAAAACCTCTTGATGAGGTTCAAACTCGCAGTACGCAAGACCTCTTAACCTGTTGTTAAGCCAAAAATCTAAGCAGTCCAGGCAGTGTCCACGTGAGAAAACACTGTTCAGGTTGCAGCCTCCCTCTGGAATTCCTGTCAATAACCAATCTGCAGGTTGATTACTCTGATTCTCCCACTGCACCAGGAGAGACAGAACTGGCCAAACCACAAACCTGATTGAAAACAGAAATGCCAGCCTGCCTAAGGTCTCCCAGGCCAATAGGGAGCACTCCCACCATGGAGCCTGCAGCCTCCCCTGCACTCCTCTGGCACAGGCACACCATGGTTCCAGGGCTCATACCAACTCCAAAATGTCGAGGTTCTGGGCAGGCCAAGTGCCCCAGAGGCAATGGCTCATTCAACATCATCATCTTATCCTACAGCACGGACAGATCCAGCCAAAATACAGGAAATCCACCACTGAGCGTGGTATAACCCAAGAGCGTGGCAGCTGGTCTTCTCCTCACTATCTCCATGAACCTGGAACACATTAGGGCTCCTGCACTGGCCACCCTTGCATACCAAAGGTAACACACAGCTGTCTCATGCAGCCTGCTGCCTCCCGCATGATCAAATTGAAATACATCACATCAGGCAAATTGTCAGTTTATGTCCTGCTGTCTGAAGAGGATAACAAGGTAGGCAAGACAAAACATTTTATCTACATGTAAATATATATATATATATATATATATAAATCCCCTAATGAGGCAGCCCCTTCTGTGCACCAGGGGCCTGTCCACACCTGTGCCTGCATCCACCACATCTATGGAGATGCCTGTGCTGCTGAAGGGATGGAGGCACCAGGGCAGGGATAATCTCAGCCCA